>JAAALK010000080.1:69997584-70002584 GCA_019279435.1 Zizania palustris
GAAGGAATTATTCTACTTCTACTATTGATGAATAATCATAGTGGAATCAAGGGTACAGAGTCAAAAGGGGATTCTGCCCTAAGGCTATGGATGAATCAGTTCAAGAAATTTACTCTTAACAAATTCTTAGAGTATTTCTGGTAGAATTAGGGACCATTAAGTATAAATACGATACATAGTACTTTTCCGTAAAAAGGATTACGGAGATGATGTCCTGAATAGAAGACAAGACACGGGAATAGGAAGATTTTTTCCTCCTTTTGTTACCCTTTTTTGATTTTTATAAGCAAAGGGCGTCAGAATATACCCTAAAATTAGGATAGATAAATATTTATTGGATACCTACCTTACCTATGTTTATTTTTGACCTAAACTCTACAGCCCCACTTTCTATCATGAACTATGAAAGAATGAGGAAACTTTATCCACAACTCCGAAATTTATTTTGGATCAGCCTATTCAATCCGATTCTCGACAGAATCCGTAGCCCTTACTTTAGTGTATGTAGGTAGCATAAAATGTACGATAAATAAAATGTATGATAATTAGGAAGTCTTGCTATCCCTTCATGCAGTCCCTTCTTCAATCTTAGATTGAAAAAAAAGAATGCTCTTTAGGGCCCTTTGGTTTGGATACCAAGATTTCTTACATCTTAGCCTCCTAGTTTTAAATTCTCGAATCGAATCAATTAAGAATTCCAATTAATAAAAGAATAAGGAAACGCTATCTCATCCCTATTGGTAGCGGTTTGGGCCACTACTGCCAAAACAAATCCTAGTTTGAGGAAAGAACTGTGGATTCTAAAAATCCAGTATCGCCAGGACTTGTTATTCTCTTGCCCCAACTTATGCGAGGTACGGATTTCTCGAGTGGGATCAGTATTATAAGCCTAAGTATTTTATTGACCAGGCGGCACCCAGATTTGAACTGGGGATAAAGGATTTGCAGTCCCCTGCCTTACCACTTGGCCATGCCGCCAAAAAATCCGATCTAATCTAAAATCGAGAAAAGAGCAAGTATTCATCCGCGTTTTCTTACTAAAACAAACTTTATTTTATCTTGAATCCAATTCTACTTACTTTTTTTCCAATCTTTTTCCAAAAATCTATTCATGCTTTTTTTGGATCCAGTTTCGATTATTCTCCTCGAAGGATTCCATCTTAAAACACACATTGCTAACACTAGAAAACCGCCCTTTTCTTTCTATTGAAATGAAAAAGGAGAAAAAGTGGATTTCTAGTCACAGGCTACAAACTTCAGAACAAATTGGAACCATTAACTAGAATTCTCTTTTTTTTGAATTGCAGTAGTGAACGACTCTTAAATCGGTATTCTCTCCCGCCTGCCTTTTAATGGCATAACATAATAAAAGAGAGTGGATTTTTACCTAATCCGTATATACGTAAACTCCAGGTCCGAACAGCATTATTATCCATGGATCCCCCTTATGTACATATCTCTGTGGAAAATCGTTCTTTAATTTTTCATTGTATTAAATATCTGGAATAAAAAAAAAGAAAATTGACTTTGATATGTATAGGTCCAGAACTAGATTGGCATGTACTTAAAAAAAGTACTTACTTTATTTTAGGATTCTACAACGAAATCTTATATTTTCTAGCAATTCTACTACTACGAATACGAAACAAAAAAGAACCCTCAAATTCTTTTTTGAAATTAAACTAAGAGTGCTACTCTCAATCGAACTAAAATCAAACTTTCTAGTGCTTATAAATTAGTATATTATGGTTTTATCCCATTCATAGAAAGGAGATAAAATGAGAAATCCTTGTCGTCCAATCTAATTAGAATATCATAAAGTGTAAGTGGCAGAATTTTTTTTCGAGGTTCTAGGAATGTTTTATCAATTCATTTTCATTCCATTTGTACCCCTGGCAAATTCGAACTTTCGTCGAAATTGTCTCTATTCATATGTATGAAATACATATATGAAATACGTATGTGGAGTTCCCGAGAATTTCATGTGATTCAGTAAACAGAATATAGATTCCATAATTGCTAGATCGATCCGTAGGGATTGATGAAGAGTGAGCTGATAATGGAATTTTTCTTCGACAAACAGGAAACTTAAGATTAAGATGCTCCGGAATGGAAATGAGAGAATGTCCACAATACCTGGATTTAGTCAGATCCAATTCGAGGGATTTTGTAGGTTCATTAATCAAGGCTTGGCAGAAGAACTTGAAAAGTTTCCAACAATTAAAGATCCAGATCACGAAATTGCATTTCAATTATTTGCGAAAGGATATCAATTGCTAGAACCTTTGATAAAAGAAAGGGATGCTGTGTATGAATCACTCACCTATTCTTCCGAATTATATGTATCCGCGAGATTAATTTTTGGTTTCGATGTGCAAAAGCAAACCATTTCTATTGGAAACATTCCTATAATGAATTCCTTAGGAACCTTTATAATAAATGGAATATACCGAATTGTGATCAATCAAATATTGCTAAGTCCTGGTATTTACTACCGCTCGGAATTAGACCATAAGGGAATTTCTATCTACACCGGGACTATAATATCAGATTGGGGAGGAAGATCGGAATTAGCAATTGATAAAAAAGAAAGGATATGGGCTCGTGTGAGTAGAAAACAAAAGATATCTATTCTAATTCTATCATCAGCTATGGGTTCGAATCTAAGAGAAATTCTAGATAATGTTTCCTACCCTGAAATTTTCTTGTCTTTCCCGGATGCTAAGGAGAAGAAGAGGATTGAGTCAAAAGAAAAAGCTATTTTGGAGTTTTATCAACAATTTGCTTGTGTAGGCGGGGACCTGGTATTTTCGGAATCCTTATGTGAGGAATTACAAAAGAAATTTTTTCAACAAAAATGTGAATTAGGAAGGATTGGTCGACGAAATATGAATCGAAGACTGAATCTTGATATACCTCAGAACAACGCATTCTTGTTACCGCGAGATGTATTGGCCGCTACGGATCATTTGATTGGAATGAAATTTGGAACGGGTATACTTGACGATGACGATATGAATCACTTGAAAAATAAACGTATTCGTTCGATTGCGGATCTGTTACAAGATCAATTCGGACTGGCTCTTGGTCGTTTACAACATGCGGTTCAAAAAACTATCCGTAGAGTATTCATACGTCAATCGAAACCGACTCCACAAACTTTGGTAACTCCAACTTCAACCTCGATTTTATTAATAACTACTTATGAGACCTTCTTTGGCACATACCCCTTATCTCAAGTTTTCGATCAAACCAATCCATTGACACAAACTGTTCATGGGCGAAAAGTGAGTTGTTTGGGTCCTGGAGGATTGACGGGGAGAACTGCAAGTTTTCGGAGCCGAGATATCCATCCGAGTCACTATGGTCGTATTTGTCCAATTGACACGTCCGAAGGAATCCATGTTGGACTTACTGGATCCTTAGCTATTCATGCGAGAATCGATCACTGGTGGGGATCCATAGAGAGTCCGTTTTATGAAATATCTGAGAAAGCAAAACAAAAAAAAGAGAGACAAGTAGTTTATTTATCACCAAATAGGGATGAATATTATATGATAGCAGCAGGAAATTCTTTGTCCTTGAATCGGGGTATTCAGGAAGAACAGGTTGTTCCAGCTAGATACCGTCAAGAATTCCTGACTATTGCATGGGAACAGATTCATGTTAGAAGTATTTTTCCTTTCCAATATTTTTCTATTGGGGGTTCTCTCATTCCTTTTATTGAACATAATGATGCGAATCGAGCTTTAATGAGTTCTAATATGCAGCGCCAAGCAGTTCCGCTTTCTCGGTCCGAGAAGTGCATTGTTGGAACTGGATTGGAACGCCAAACAGCTCTAGATTCGAGGGTTTCTGTTATAGCAGAACGCGAGGGAAAGATCATTTCTACGGATAGTCACAAGATCCTTTTATCAAGTAGTGGGAAGGCTATAAGTATTCCTTTAGTTACACATCGGCGCTCTAACAAAAATACTTGTATGCACCAAAAACCCCGGGTTCCGAGGGGTAAATTCATTAAAAAAGGACAAATTTTAGCGGAGGGGGCGGCTACAGTTGGTGGGGAACTTGCTTTAGGAAAAAACGTATTAGTAGCTTATATGCCATGGGAAGGTTACAATTTTGAAGACGCAGTACTAATTAGCGAACGTTTGGTATATGAGGGTATTTATACTTCTTTTCACATCCGAAAATATGAAATTCAGACGGATACGACAAGCCAAGGCTCCGCTGAAAAAATAACTAAAGAAATACCACATCTAGAAGAACATTTACTCCGCAATTTGGACAGAAATGGAGTTGTGAAGTTGGGGTCCTGGGTAGAAACAGGCGATATTTTAGTAGGTAAATTAACGCCTCAGATACCGAGCGAATCGTCCTATATCGCGGAAGCTGGATTATTACGGGCCATATTTGGTCTTGAGGTATCCACTTCAAAAGAAACTTCTCTCAAACTACCTATAGGTGGAAGAGGGCGCGTTATCGATGTGAAATGGATCCAGAGGGACCCCCTCGACATAATGGTTCGTGTATATATTTTACAGAAACGTGAAATCAAAGTTGGGGATAAAGTAGCCGGAAGACACGGGAATAAGGGGATCATTTCCAAAATTTTGCCTAGGCAAGATATGCCCTATTTGCAAGATGGAATGCCTATTGATATGGTCTTCAATCCCTTAGGAGTACCCTCACGAATGAATGTGGGACAAATATTTGAAAGCTCGCTCGGATTAGCAGGGGATCTGCTAAAGAAACATTATAGAATAGCACCCTTTGATGAGAGATATGAGCAAGAGGCTTCAAGAAAACTTGTGTTTTCAGAATTATATGAAGCCAGTAAACAAACAAAAAATCCGTGGGTATTTGAACCCGAGTACCCAGGAAAAAGCAGAATATTTGATGGAAGAACAGGAGACCCCTCCCAAAAGGTAACGGAGGCGTGCAAAGGTTTCCTCGGGCCAGACAGACATTGGTCCTCGAGTGCAAAGGCAGAAGGAGCT
>JAAALK010000080.1:70005084-70010084 GCA_019279435.1 Zizania palustris
TTGTATGTCTTTCAATTCTCGTACTCGTAATTGGAAAGTTACGGAAGGAGATCCATCATTTTGCAATGAAAACTACGTAAAAAACTCTGGACAATTTCGAAATCAGGCCAAGCGTCTTAATACATATGCAAAAAAATTCATTATTGGCCCACCATTGATTAGAAGATTTAACTTGTATGAATCGCTATTGGTTTGATACGAATAATGGCAGTTGTTTCAGTATGTTAAGGATACAGATGTATCCACAATTCATTTAGAGTTACTTAATAGCCTATTTCTTATACCATATCTCTATTCCGTGAAATTCTCGAGCCGAAAGATGGATGCATATGCTGTGTTTCATTTTGCTAAATGATATCGATTAAATGGTGTATCAATTCCATAAATTGGATATAGCAATAAATAAATCAGCAAAATTCTTTTATTTTAGATAGAAGAAATGTTTCTTCTATCTAAAATAAAAGAATGTACCCTTCTATCCAAATCCAATTTGCATCGATAAAATAAATCCAAATTCCAGTAGTAGATGAATAATTGCAAATTTGTGTGTGTACGATTTAGATATTCCATGTAGTAAGGTTTCCAGTAGTAGATGAATAATTCCAGCAGTAACATGAGCAGGTTTCCACTGAGTTAAAAGGGCTTTTTATTCAATTCCAAAATAAGTCACTTTCATTTCCCATTATAGGTCTACCGCATAATCTACATTATATATGTATATATCGCGATATAGAAGTTTATTCATGGTCAGGTTCAAAAAAAATCTTAAGAAAATAAAGAAAAATAAGAAAATCTTTCATACTCTCTCTTATCACTTGTACAAAGTAGAGGGTTTTTTTATCTTTAGGCTATTGACTTTTCACGTGCTCAGAACGGTCTGAAAAATTAGATACTTTTTTTCTATTGGCTGATCTTATGATGAGAGCTTTCTCCATTTATGTTTTATTTCCTCTAATTCTAATTGGGTGGGATATAAAGGAATTCGCGCTCTTCATATACCCGTATGGCTGGGTATTAATTTTCAGTGATATACTTCTTGCCGGTTTTGGCGAGAGGTTGAAACAATTTTTAACAGGCATCCCTTGGGAAAACCCTCGAGTTCAAAACGTTGCAATTTTTCTTAAAAAGTTTTGGGCGGATTTGTTGAAGCGATTTTCAACAGGTACCCCTTAGAAATAAGGTACTTGAATATTCCCCAAGGATTCCGGTTGGTGCATTTTGAACAAACTGTGGTGGAGTTTTATCACTAATTTTCTTGTAAAAAACGGGCAGTAGAATTTATACTGCTTCTGGTTCCGGGTTTTCCGTTTCTGAAGACTAGCAAAAAAGGAGGGTTCTGGAACCCTTAAGGTTCGATGGTATATGGATATGGAAAATCCAAGATTCCCGATTCTAGTAGGAAAAGGAAGGGAACAGATACCTAATATGATTAGATTATTGGGAAGAACTTTTGGTAATGGTCTTGAGCCTATCCATATGCTCTTTTTTATGTGTTCTTAGTTCTATTCATCTTCTTTGATTCTTTTAAAGTGGAAAAGAGGAGAAGAAATTGGTAAATGGGGAGGGTCGACTAAGCGGAGACATTCAGAATCTTCTTTACATCAGGTAAATCCCTTCGGTTTCTGTGCGCCTTTTTCTTTCTGTGCGCCTTTTTCTTTAAGTTACGACTCTTTGTTTCTTGTTTCTTTCAAGCTATAGGGAAAGTCTATGATAAATAAAAAAAATCATCTCACTCTTTCTCTATGGCCTAGACTTCATGAGAAGGGGGGGGGAAGAAAACATCTTCCCCAATTTCTTTGTTCAATAAAGAAAAGGAAGAAAGAAATTTATGGGGCTGCGGTGCCCCTATATTTCCTAATGTATATTATAGAAATAATCAAACTATTCCTTACAGCAGTCTGGAACACTTACGTCCTCGCAAAGCAAATAATGATCATTGTAGTCGTAATCGTAGAATACGACTCTAATTGAAATGCATACAGTTAGTTCATACGCTACTGGGGTGGTAAGAAGAGGTTTAGTTTATTTTACAGACCGGGGGGCTATCTAAATCCTAAAGTAAAGGAAAGGCCCGCGATCGAAGTACTAACCGCCCACTGTCATGAACCTTCTCTGTTTCATTCACTAAAGGGGAATTAGCATCCTTCTCGAACGCCTATCCTTGACAAAGGGTAGCGTTGGTATCATAATTTACACGTAGCGGGTATAGTTTAGTGGTAAAAGTGTGATTCGTTCTATTAATAACTGAAAATGATATACTTAAGGCGTCCTTAAGTTTTTTTATATTCCGATGAAAACTTTAGTTCTTATAAAGGATTTAATCCTTTTCCTCTCAATAGCATATTGAGGAAGAATATACATTTTCGCGGTTTGTATTCAAAGACTAATTGGTTTGTATCCAAAGACTAATTGAAATTACATCCAAAATACAAATTGGATTTGGATTATGAGTACAGAGTCGCGAAGCATAATTTTGCATTGGATTAAGGATTCCAATTTTAAAAATATGGGTAAAGGATCTATGGATGAAGATACAAAAAAGGTTTATTTCCAATCGTAACTAAATCTTCTTTTGTTAAAAAAGAAAATGGAAGCCAAATAGCTAAAAAACGGTAGTTTTGGTTTACTAGAACCATCAGCATATTGTTTCAGCTCGGTGGAAACCCAATTCTTTTCCTCAGGATCTCTTAAATGAAATTAGAGAACGAAGTAATTAGATTAGATAGATTTAGGCAAATTTCTATCTCCTACTCTATAGGGATCATCTAGAAAGCAGAGAGCTTTGGTTCCATTCAGACAAAAAAGCTGACATAGATGTTAAGTGGTGGGAATACCCATAAAGGAGCCGAATGAAATCAAAATTTCATGTTCGGTTTTGAATTAGAGACGTTAAAAATAATCAACCAACGTCGACTATAACCCCTAGCCTTCCAAGCTAACGATGCGGGTTCGATTCCCGCTACCCGCTCCATTCTTTAGAAAGGAACTATTCTATTTGTCTAGACATGGTGGAGGCCCGTATTCAACCTTTTTCGTCCGCCGGTTTCCGGCGCTCTAGAGCGGAGTAGAGCAGTTTAGCGGAGTAGAGCAGTTTGGTAGCTCACGAGGCTCATAACCTTGAGGTCACGGGTTCGATTCCCGTCTCCGCACTTAGCAGTCTGTATAAAAGGACTATTCTATTTGTTTAGATATGGTGGAGGGCTGGGCGGGCGGTATCCAACCCCTTTTTATTCATTAGTTCCCGGCCCTAGAGGGCCAAATTGAGCAGGTTGCGAAGTAACTTGCCTCTACAAGAGGAACTCTCAAGGCTCCTCCCTACCTTGCAGAAAAGAAAAAATAAATGAAAGAAAGGAACAGTCTATCTCCCTTCCCTTTAAAAGCAGTTTGCCAGTTGTTTGTCTCAGTGAATCCCCGATTTAGAGAGCCCTGTTGCCGAGTTCGATTCCCGCTGCTATAGTGTTCTTTTTTTTTGAGTGGGGCGCAAAGGAGGGCTAAGATAGTAAGGGGTACAGTACTAGACTAACACCTACTTACTTTAATATAAGTAGACTCAATTTTATATCATAGTACCTTACGAAATTAAGCTGGCGAGCGGCGGGAATCGAACCCGTATCTTCTCCTTGGCAAGGAGATGTTTTACCATTGAACTACGCTCGCTACATCCTCTATTTTAGAGGGTATATCCGCCTGGGTCGACCGTCTATGTCTGGGTCGACCGTTTCATTTTCTATTAGAGTTTTCTTTTTATTAATTGTCTGTCAATCAATTCGGATGTCTGTCAATCAATTCGGAACGCAAATTGCATTTTAATGCGTCTCACAATCCGAATTTTTTCGACGAAATGGCCTTTTTTTTATTTTGTATCGGGCTACTACTACTAAATACTAAACACATTTAAGAAATGAGAGAATTTAGAATAGCTACCAGAAAGACTAGTCCAATCCATAATGATGTACCGGAAAATACAACGTTTTTATTATTTGACCAACCATCAGGAGAAGCAAATACAAGGGGTACACTAATGACTAAGACTGAGGAAGTCGCAATTAATGCAAAAACAGCTAATTGGAAAGCAATAGTCATATTTCAAATCCTCCAAGCTACCATCAAATAAAGTTGACTACATATTATATTTGATCCCTCACTTAATCAAAATTGTAATAAAATACAAGAAGTAGGAGGGGTTTAATCATGAATCCATTGATTCTTCTCTTTAAAACTAATTACTCATCACTTTTTTTATTTGGATATGGGGTGGAGGGGGTTTATTCTTTATTTCACAAGCAGATATAGCGAATCCTGTATCCATGTATACAGTATACAGAGATATATCGAAAGGGGACTCGTATTTGAGATGTTTCTAGAGGTTAGGGGAGCATTTCATATAGCTATGTTCTGCTTGTAGGAATAAAATAGGGATTAGGCTGTGGAGAGATGGCTGAGTGGTTGATAGCTCCGGTCTTGAAAACCGGTATAGTTTTAGGAACTATCGAGGGTTCGAATCCCTCTCTCTCCTTTTGCTTTCCCTCTCCCCTTTTGCTTATTGAATACGTTTGTTTCTTTATTTGTTTTTTTTGTTCTGTCCCCTTATCTTTCTTTCATAGAAAGGAATGAATGGCTCGGCTAGATGGAATAACCGAGCCAGAACAGAAAAAAACAGTAGAACAGGTATAAATAAGAAAATCTTAGTTAAGAGGGGTCATGTAAAGAACAGGTTCCAAATCACGATCGATTCCCTTTTCAAATCCTGCTGCAGCAGCCCGGGCTCTTCCTGCATGCCACAAATGGCCCACAAAAAGGAAGAATCCTAGAACAAAATGGGAGGTCGCTAACCAACTTCTAGGAGAAACATAATTAACTGCATTGATCTCGGTAGCTACGCCACCCACAGAATTTAAGGAGCCTAAAGGAGCATGGGTCATATATTCTGCCGAACGTCGTTCTTGCCAAGGTTGTATGTCTTTTTTCAACCTACTCAAGTCCAAACCGTTGGGGCCCCT
>JAAALK010000080.1:70013458-70197318 GCA_019279435.1 Zizania palustris
ACACCCAAATCCCATCGTAAACGCTCAAAGATAGACTGATCTAGGGGTTTGGTGAAAATGTCAGCCAACTGATGATGGGTATCAACATGAATAAGGTCAATGACACCTTTCTCATATTGATCCCGCAGAAAGTGAAAGCGCACATCAATGTGTTTGGTTTTTGAATGGAGACATGGGTTTTTCCCTACACTAATTGCACTGGTGCTGTCGCAAAACAAAGGAACTCTGGTAGGAAAGAACAACCCAAAATCTCGCAGAGTGGAAATCATCCAAACCAACTGTGAGCAGCAGCTGGCAGCAGCTACATACTCAGCTTTAGTGGTCGAAAGAGCAACTCCAGATTGCTTTCGAGAAGACCAAGACACAAGAGAAGAACCAAGAAACTGGCAAGTACCGGAAGTCGACTTGCGATCCAACCGGCACCCACCAAAGTCAGCGTCCGAAAATCCAGATAAATCAAGAGATGATGATGCTGAGTAGTAAAGACCAAGATGAGGCGCATAGGTAAGATACCTGAAAATGCGCTTGACTGCCTGCCGATGAGACGCGCGTGGTGAAGACTGAAAACGCGCGCAAAGTCCCACGGCGAACTGTATGTCTGGTCTTGTCGTCGTCAAGTATAGCAGTGAACCGATCATCCCTCGAAACTCTCTTTCGTTGACCTTGATGCCGCTCTCATCCTTGTCCAGACCCCCAGATGTGCCCATCGGGGTCATCTGCGGCTTCAATTCACCACCAAAGTCAAATTTTTTCAACATGTCACGAGTGTACTTACCTTGGTGGATGAAGGTGTCGTCCTTGGTCTGCTTGATCTGGAGCCCTAGAAAATACTTGAGCTCACCCATGAGGCTCATTTCAAACTCGCTGTGCATCTGCTCAGAAAACTTGGACACAAGATCATTAGCAGTACCTCCAAAGATAATATCGTCCACGTAAATCTGAGCGACTAAGAAATATGAAGCATCTCTAAGCAGGAAAAGAGTTTTATCCACAGAGCCCATCACAAAGCCCTTCCCCAACAAAAACTGCTTCAACCGGTCATACCAAGCCCTAGGGGCTTGCTTCAACCCATATAAAGCTTTCTGTAGCTTAAAAACATGTCGAGGAAACTTAGGGTTCTCAAAACCGGGGGGCTGCCTAACATAAACTTCCTCCTCTATGAACCCGTTCAGAAAAGCACTCTTAACGTCCATTTGAAAAAGCTTAAAACCTTTGAAGCGGCAAAAGCTAAGAGAATGTGAATGGACTCAAGACGGCCAACAGGGGCGAAAGTTTCTTCAAAATCAATGCCCTCCTTCTGGCAAAAACCCTGGGCAACTAATCGAGCCTTGTTGCGCACCACAACCCCATCTTCACCTTGCTTGTTCTTGAATACCCACTTGGTGCCTATGGGGTTGCATCCTGGTGGCAGCTCAACTAGTGTCCAAACCCGATTACGGACAAAGTTCTCAAGCTCTTCTTGCATAGCATTAATCCAATTAGAATCAGAAAGAGCATGAGAAACGTCTCTGGCTCAAAAGATGCAACAAAAGCAGATTCAGCAAACACAGCAAGAGAGGTAGACGAACGCAAGGTTCTTTCAGTCAAATCACCGATGATGAGCTCTGAGGGGTGATCACGCTGAACTGCTCGGGTTCCCTGGTGATCTGAAGTCACCTCACCGGAGTCAGCAGCTGGCACCTCTGGACTCGACTGAGGGGGCTCGATCGAAGTGGAAGAAGTGATCAAAGGTCCGCCCTCATCCCCAGTCGAAGTCTCAGAAGGTGTGGGCTCTACAGGGGGTGCAGAAGGCCCACCCTCATCAGCAGCTGGAGTATCCTCATCTTCCTCGAAGATGGACTCTCCGAGCTCATCATCACCAGAAAGCTCAAAAGAAGGAGTCAAAGAAGGCATGGACTCGTCAAAAGAAACTTCGCAAGTCTCGACAAGCAACTGGGAGTCGAGGTTCCAAACTCGGAAGCCTCGTGAATGCAAAGCGTAACCAAGAAAAACACCATCCCAGTAACGAGATTCAAACTTGTCCAAATGCCCTCCCTTCTTGAGCACAAAGCACTTGCATCCAAATGCTCGCAAGTGGCTCACCTTGGGCTGTCTGCCAAACCGCAACTCATACGAAGTCTTACCTAAGTAAGCTCGAAGAAAAATGCAGTTGGCTAGATAGAAAGCCGTGTTCATGGCTTCAGCCCAAAAACGCCTAGGAGTCCTGTGCTCATCGAGCATCTTCCTGGCCATCTCGACTAGTGTGCGGTTCTTTCGTTTCACAACGTCGTTCTATGGGGGAGTATAAGGAGAAGAAAACTGATGGTCCAGACCCTGATCACTACAGAAGCTGACGAACTGAGAGTTCTTGAACTCAGAGCCGTTGTCAGAGCGAATTGCTTGCATCCGACCATTGTTCTCATTCTTCAGCTTCAAAATCAGGTCATGAACAAACTGAAACGTTTCATCCTTAGACTCCAAAAAGAAAACCCACGAGAATCGAGAAAAGTCGTCAACAATGACAAGCGCGTACCACTTCCCACCAACTGAACGTACCCGAGCTGGACCAATAGTGTCCAAATGTAAAAGTTCGCCTGGATACGAAGTCATCACCTGAGTCACAGGCGAGTGAGAAGCGGCAACCATTTTCCCATGATGACAGGGATGGCAAACTAGATCCTTCTCCATCTTAAGCTTGGGCAGTCCTCGGATGAGGTCCATAGAGCTTAACCTGACTAGCAGATCAAAACTCAAATGACCTAACCTCCTATGCCACTTCCAGAGCTCAGAAGAAGATCCAGCAATCAAACAGCGAGAAGGGCCAAAAGAACTAGAGAAGTCAATTCAAAAACTTTACCGAATGGTAAAATTGGCAAATCAAAGACCCTCTAGAATCAACCACAGAAGAATTACCCTTCTTAAAACGCACTTCCAAACCATCCTCAAGAAGTTGTGAAACAGAAATCAAATTGAAGTTCAAATTTTTAACCAAGGCAACATTCTTCAAAGAGAACGGATCTGAAATGTGAATTGAGCCAATGCCACTTACTTTCCCTTGACCACTGTTCCCGAATGTGATGTACTCTTTGGAGCTCGGGGGAGTGAGACTGGAGAACCATCTGCGTTGTCCCGTCATGTGGCGAGAACATCCTGAGTCCATGATCCAAACGTCCTCCAGTCCCCGATCCTGCACAATCAGTGGCTGTAAGTGGGAGCAAATGGTTCGGCACCAGGTTTAGCAAAAGAGCTAAACCAGTGTCGAGCCATCTGCTCAAAATACGGAAAGCAGATATCATTATGAGAGACTGGACCAAAATGCGGCTCAAAGTGCGGTCCTCGGTTCTGCCTAAAGCCTCGGCCACGAGGTCCAGGACCGTAGCCAAAACGGCCTGGAGCTCTGCCGGAACGACCACCACCAACTAGAGCACGGGTAAGAAAGCTGTCTCCTCTACCACCACCTACACGACGCGGCCTGGCCTCCAGCCTTTCCCCACATCGAGGAACACGTAGTCTACCACCCTGCTGGTAGAACTGCTCTTGACCACCACGAGCTCTCTCTGCTCTCTCAACCCGCTTCCTCCTGAAGCAAAACTCTGCAAGATGCCCGTCTCTCTAACAGTACTCACAATGATAGGTGAGCTTCTTGGGATGTGGTTGAGGCTTGGGATTCTTGGGCTTGGTGGTGTTAGGCGTGGTCTCCTTGGGTTGAGGGTCCAGGAAGAGAGTCAAGAGAAGTGCGGAGGTGTTTGGGCTTTGGAACCCAGATGGGCTTCTTGGGTGAAGCTTTGGGTGGTTCATGGATCACTCCATCCTTGGGCTGACAAGCCTGGGAGGACTCAGTGAAGTGAGTCTTAGGGTATCTCTGCTCAGGATTCATTTTACTCCACTCCTCTGCCCGGCTAATGGCACTCTCAAAGTCGGCCTTGGTGTAGGTGTAACCTACCCCAAACCCGTCCTGCCTCTTAAACTGCTGGATCATCATGCCGAGCTGTGGCTCTCTAGCACTGATCCAACTCAGGATAGAACGGAGATAAAAGTTCTCATTCTAAGAATTAGCTAGCTCTTCTCTCAAGGAAGCTAGTACCTCCACCTGAGACAAGCAGGTCTCACACTCACTCTCTACTTGGACAGACTTTTCGGCTTTCAGCTTGATCAATTCCATTCTAAGAGACAAACAGTTCTCATAGACAGTGGGTGGAACTAATAGTGTCTCAAGCTCTAGCCTAGTCTGCGCTAGCTCAGCTCTCACTCTCTCCAAATCCCCCAAATGCTCATCGCCCTTGGCTTTCAGCTCAGCTAAGACAGCTAGATGAGATAGGCAATCAGCACAGGGTGCGACGACAGTGGCTTGAGCATCTTTCAGCTCTAGCTGAGCGCTTTCAAGCTCAGTGGCCAAAGCGTCCCTCTCATCAACCCTTTCTGTGTACTTGGACTTCAGAGTCGACAAGTCACACAGAAGCACCTCACAATTTTGGCACTCACTGCTATCACCCAAGTAGGGGGAAGAAGATAGACTCTCAATTCTGTCGTTGGCTATGGCAAGCTCACTCTCCAACTCATCTATCCTCTTCTTGGCCCCTCTAAGCAGTTTTTCCCGATATTTTAACTCCTAACGATTGCTCTCAAGTAAATCAATGATTTCGCGTTCATAGGATGATACCTTTTCGTTGTCGTCATCGTCGGAGTCATCGGAGGAGCTCTTTTCTTCCTTATCCCCAAGAGCCATTGAACAGAAGCTCTTGCGGGATCTTCGGCACTGGTGTGAGCAGCTCTTCGGTCTGTCCCCAAAAGCCATGAAGCAGAGACCCGCCGGATCGTCCTTGTCCTTCCCCTTCCTGATGACGATTTCCTCATTGCTTGAGCTCGATGAAGAGGAAGAAGACGTGGACCGCTTGGAGTAGCTCTTCTCCATCTCGGCGAAGAAGGCCTTGTCGCGCTTCTTGTTCTCTCGCCGGTAGTCCTTCAGGGCCTTCTTGAAGAATCTGGTCTTCGGCTTGCCCTTGTTGAAGGAAGAGCTGTCGTGCTTGCCGGAGTCATGGAAGCCACCATCGGTGCCCTTCTTTTGCCCATTGTGCTTGGGGCAGTCGGCGATGAAGTGTCCTAGATCACCACACTCAAAGCACCCGATTTCGTGCCATGTCTTTTGAACATCCTTTTGTCATAGACACGACGCACCCGGTTGTTAAAGAGACACAGGTCATCATCTCCCAAAGGCTCAAGATGATCCTTAGTGATAGACATCAAAGAGAAACCAGCACAACTCACAGCAGAGGGATCAACAGAAGGTGTAGCAAGGGCCAGGGACTTTGAACCAGAGCCAGTGAGATTTGATCTCAGCTGGATATCTACCTAAGTGGCCTTCAGCTTGCTAAATAACTCAGAAATGGTCAAGGTATCATAAGAAGTGCTCTCAACGATAGAGGATACCTTGATCTCCCAGATCTTTGGGTCCAAGGTATGGAGAACCTTGAGCGCCTGCTCGTGATCTGAGACTAACTGAGCACCCTCAGCCTTGTTGTCCCGAAGCTTGTTTATGATCGATTGAAAACGACCAAACAACGCTTCAACAGATTCACCCGGCTTTTGTGTGAAGTTCTCATATTCACGCCGATAGGTCTGATAGAGCCGAGACTTGACCTGGGCTGTTCCCTCATGGTGTGCCTTGAGGGTAGCCCAGATCTCTCTCGCAGTGGAGAGATGGCTCACACACTCAAACTCAGTGGGACCTAAACCAGAAAACAGAATGTTCACAGCTTTACTATTGCTCAGATGTTGGGCAATGATATCAGGAGTACCATGCTCAGCAACTTGCAATATAACAAATGTATCGAGAACACAAATGTCCCAGATGTCCGAGCCTTGGCTCATAAGATAGGCTAGCATGCGAGTCTTCCAATAGTTATAGCCATAGGCTTCCAAGGACGGGACCTTGCCAGGAGAAGTCATGATCACTACTGGGGTTTAGAACCGGTTAAGGTATGGAAAAACCCTAACCAGGCTCTGATACCACTTGTAGGACCGAAAGTAGCGACCAGAGGGGGGGTTAATGGGCGCCTTAAAAATTCTTTCGAATCAATGGCCTGCTCCCAATACCCAACGCACCTCAAAAGACTAAGCAGCAAAGCATGAACAGATAGCCTAAGTCTAAAGGTATCTAGCCTAGAAGCAACTGATGTTAAAAACAGTGAGACACCAATACAGTGCTAAAAGATGGATAAACAGTATACACAAGATAGAGCAAATCGAACTTCTCAGTACAGCAATCTAAGTGCACAAAGAGTGGAATGAGAAGTTACTGTTTGAAATCTGTCTCCTGTTCGCAATCTAGCGAAGCCTGCTTCGCAGTGCCGAAGCCTGCTTCGCTGTGTCGAAGCCTGCTTCGGAGTCCCTTGTTGAAGTTGTGCAAAAGTTGATGTTGACGTGCCGAAGGTTTGTTTGGTCTAGCCTAGATCGAGTGTGGCAAAGAGCGAAGTATGCTTCAAAGCTAAATATGACAGGGTCAAAGCTTGCTTCGGACAGCGTACTTCGAAGCCTAACCTTCGATCAGAAAACTTCGCATACGATGCACAGAAAAACAACCTTCGAGAGATAAGCGAAGCCAAACACGCAGCAGCAAGATCAACTTCGAAGCCAACAGGGTTACCTTCGAAGCTAGCAGTATCGAGGTATGACCTTCGAACCACAGACTAGCTTCGAATCGAAGTATGCTGATGTTGACACACAAGAAGTCGGAGCCTACAACCACACTTCGAGAAAACAAACTCCGAACTCACACACTGATACCTTCGGAACAGACAGCAGCACACTCCGAGCGAAGTCTATCAGATAGACATGCTCTGAAGCCAAACTGCGAAGCCTGCCGAAGTATTTACTTCGAAGAACTCAATTCGGAGTACACCTTCGCAAAGATGGTCGAAGTATGACAAGCTAATCAACACTAAGCACAAAACATACTCCGAAGCTAGGATCACAGTACTCAAAACCAAGTCGAAGTTTAAGCGAAGCCTTTGAAGATATCAGATCGGAGCCTGCCTCACGAAACTGAGGGACTTCAAACAGTGAAGGGACTTCGCCAGAAAACAGCCAGAAAAGGTACTCAGCCATGTCTACTCGATCAAAAAGTAACACAGTAAAAAGCAATGCTAGAGTACTGTTGCTGTAGGGAGTAGGTACTAGTTGCAGCAGCAAGAACTAGTACTCACGTGAAGAACAGAATGGGGCAAACAGAGAAGCTTCGATTCTGGAATAAAATCATTGCATTCAACCCGAAAATAGCAGGGTTCTCAACTAAATGCCATGCACAAACAGCAGGAAGAAACACAGCTAGATGAGAGAAGAAATCAAGATGAACTCACAGCACACTTCCCGGCGGCGCACGCATGAACAGGAGAGCAAGAGAGAGAATTCAGGGAACAAAATGACCCAATAGAATAAAAAGTGATTTCAGCAAAAGGGTAGTCCAACCCTAGGGATTGGGGCCCTATTTATAGGCTGCCCAATGACCTAGAATACTCCACCAGCCCCTTAGGGTTTTTACAGACGCTAAAATAAAAGAAAAGATTCAACTGCCCTTAGGATTTTTTTACAGACTCGACTGACTATGGGCCTAGATATACAGATGACTTATCCGGAAGCTAAGCTTTCATAGCGACTACGGCTTCTCTTCTGGACAGTCTGATACAAGATCAACGGTTGTCAGTTTTGCGCCGAAATTGACAAAGCCTCCACCGACTTTGCACCAGATACCCGGATTGGGCCGGCCTGACTCCGCAGCTCTCTTAGCCCGGCAATCGCTCACCGCCCGTGTACCTGAGTCAATCCTGGTCAACAGCCTAGTGGGTCTTCTGCTGCTCTTGGCCCATGTACCCGGATTGGGCCAACCCGACTTCGCAGCCTCCTCTGCCCGACAGTCGCTTGCTGCCCGTGTACCTGAGTCACACGCGGCCCAAGAAATAGCAGATCTCCTCTCTTTTTAGTCCTCTTTGACTATTGTTGACAATGACTCATCACATCTGGAGCCATGAGGCCCATGCTATTCAGCATGGCTCCTCAAGCGGCACGGCGAGCTATGGCGGTTGGTTCTAAGGGCTAAAACGGAACCAGTACACGGTGGGGATAAAGAGAGGGTACCGTCGGAGGGACTTGGGGTCGTTGGAGCATGGCCGGCGATGAGCGGGGGCTACGGAGGTGTTCGGGTCCTCATCGGCAGGGGAGATCCGGCGGGGTCCGTTGGTGATGGAGGGGTGGCCGAGGTCGGTGAGGTCCTTGCGGTCATGGCGGTGCGGTCGGCGAGGACGGAGGGGGACTCTGGCGACAGCGAGCGGCGGCTGGAGTGAAGGTGGCAGTGGTGCGCTAAAAGTAGAATTGTGAGCGTTCTGTTCGTTCTCGTAGCGAATTGTCATGGGGGTCGAACACGGTGGAGGCCAGGGGGTTAAATAGGGGCGTCGGGCTCGGGCGCGAGAGGGGGTCGGTTGGCGCCGATAGGTGGGGCCGGGGTGTCAGGGCGCGAGCGCGGAGAGAGGGGGTCTCTGACGAGTGGGGCCCGGGTGTCAGCCCAAGGCGTGCGGGGGTAACGGGCTGGGCCATTCGGGAGGGAGAGAAAGGGGGGAGAGAGCCCGTTACTGTTTAAATGAATTTCTGATTAAAAATAATTACAAAAAATGGATTAAAATATTAGGGCTACTTCCAAGGTTGATAAAAATTTGTAAAAATCTCAAAAATATATCTTGGCCTTGGGATCATACACAAAAGTTTCTAGCCCTTGGTTTGGTCATCTCATCTAGGTTCTTGTTCAAAAGGGTAAGGAGGGTATTAAAGGTATTTCCAAAATAATTAATTCCAGGAAATCATATTAAATAATATTTTTATTTCTCTGGAAATTTGGGGTGTTACAAACCTATCCCCCTTACAAAGAATCTCGTCCTCGAGATTGAAACGCTACTCGAATAACTCAGGGTATTGGGCTTTCAGTTCGTCTTCCGTTTCCCATGTAGCCTCTTCGGCGGGGTGCTTGTCCCACTGAACCTTGCAGAAGCGAACCACACTGCTCCTGGTTACCCTTTCCTTGGTTTCCAAGATATTGACGGGTTTCTCGATGTAGGTCAAATCCTCTTGGACGTTGAGTTGTTGGAGATCGGCTTGTTCGGCAGGCACGCGAAGACATTTCTTTAGCTGAGAGACGTGGAACACATCGTGAACTCCTGCCAAGGATGGAGGCAGTTCCAGTTAATATGCCACTTCTCCTTGCCTTCGGAGGATCTGAAAAGGTCTGACATAGAGGGGTGCTAGCTTGCCTTTCATGTTGAACCTTTGAGTGCCACAGAGGGGAGTGACTCGGAGATAGACATAATCGCCCTCCTCAAAGGTTTGGTATCTTCGTCGGTTATCGGCGTAGCTCTTTTGTCGGGACTGGGCTATTTTCAATCTGTCCCTGATGATCTTGACCTTCTCTTAAGCTTCTCTCAATATATCTATCCCAAATAGCTGTGACTCTCCGGTCTGATCCTAGAGCATCGGCGTTCTGCACTTACGCCCATAAAGTGCTTCGAACGGGGACATTTGCAGGCTGGCTAGATAGCTATTGTTGTAGGAGAACTCCGCGTAGGGCAAGTTCTTGTCCCACATTCCGCCAAAGTCTAGAGCGCAAGCTCTAAGCATATCTTCCAGTATTTGGTTGACCCTTTTGGTTTGACCGCCTGGTCTATGGATGATAGGCGGTGCTGAAGTTCAGCCGGGTGCCGAGTTCCTCTTGAAGGTTCTTCCAAAACTTGGAGGTAAACTGACTCCCGCGGTTAGATACGATCTTCTTAGGAACTCCATGAAGGCACATGATCCGGGTCATATACAACTCGGCCAACTTGGCAACAGCGTAAGTTGTCTTGATGGGGATGAAGTGAGCCACCTTGGTGAGTCGGTCGACGATCACTCAGATAGAATCATGACCAGCTTGGGTCTTGGGCAGTCCCGTGATGAAGTCCATTCCTATTTCTTCCCACTTCCATTTGGGAACCTTGAGGGTTTGCAACAGTCCAGCAGGTCTTTGATGCTCTGCTTTGACTCGCCGGCATGTGTCGCACTTGGCCACATACTCAGCTATTTCCCTCTTCATGCTGACCCACCAATATTTCTCCTTCAGGTCTTGATACATCTTTGTACTCCTGGGATGAATGGAGTATAGAGTATCGTGGGCTTCTTGGAGGATGAGGGTCTTCAACTCAGGCTTGTCAGGTACGCATATCCGGCTTCCGAACCAGATGGTACCTTGCTCATCCTCAGGAGAATCCGGGGGCTTTACCCTTCTGCATGTTCTGTTGGATCTCCAAGATGTTCGGGTCTTCCTTCTGCTTTTCTCGGATCTGGTCTATTAAGATAGGCCTAGACTCCAAAGCAGCGAGGTACGCTCGGGTGGTGATCCCTAGATTCAGCCTTTCCATCTCCTTGTATAGAAAAGGGGCTTGGTCCTATATCATGATGGCATTGCAGTACCCTTTTCGACTAAGGGCGTCTGCCACCACATTTGCCTTGCCTGGATGATAATGGATGCCCAAGTCGTAATCTTTGATGAGTTCCAACCATCTCCTTTGTTTGAGGTTCAGGTCCGGTTGGGTGAATATGTACTTGAGGCTCTTGTGGTCGGTGAAGACCTCACACTGATTCCCCACAAGGTAATGTCTCCATATCTTCAAGGCATGAACCACGGCTGCTAACTCTAGGTCGTGGGTTGGGTAGTTCAGCTCATGCGGTCTCAGCTGCCGGGAGGCATAGGATATCACCTTCCCATCTTGCATTAAGACACATCCCAAACCTTGACGAGAGGCATCACAGTAGACGTGGAAGTCTTTCTGGATGTCCGGCAGAGTCAGAATTGGGGCTGACACGAGCTTCTTCTTGAGGGTTTGAAAGCTTTCTTCACAATCTGGGGTCCATTCAAATTTTACTTCCTTCTGCAATAGTCTGGTCATGGGCTTGGCGATCTTAGAAAAATTCTCGATGAACCGACGGTAGTATCCGGCCAATCCGAGAAAACTCCGGATCTCGGTCACGGTCGTGGGCTGCAGCCAGTTGGTCACTTCTTCCACGGTGGTTGGGTCCACAGCTATTCCTCCGGTAGATATGACATGACCGAGGAACTTTACTTCAGACGACCAAAACTCGCACTTGATGTATTTGGCGTACAGTTGTTGTTCCCTTAGCTTTCCGAGGGTCAGACGGAGGTGGGTTTTGTGCTCTTCCTTGGTCTTGGAGTAGACAAGGATATCGTCGATGAATACCACGATGAACTTATCCAAGAACTCCATGAAAACATTGTTTCATCATGTTAATGAAAAAGGCCGGGGCATTCGTGAGTCCGAACGACATCACAGTATACTCGTAGAGTCCATAGCGGGAGGTGAAGGCGGTCTTGGGTATGTCCTCTTCTCTAATCCTCAACTGGTGATAACCTGACCTGAGGTCAATCTTGTAAAACACCGAGGATCCTTTCAGTTGATCAAATAGGTTATCGATCAGAGGTAATGGGTACTTATTCTTAATGGTTACGTCGTTCAAGGCTCTATAGTCCACGCACATCCTTTTGGTCTTGTCCTTTTTCATGGCAAACATGACCGGTGCACCCCAGGGTGAGGTACTCGGTCGGATGTACCCTTTCTGCTCCAAGTCTTCGATGTTGCTCTTGACTTCGGCTAATTCATTGGCGGCCATCCGGTATGGGCGCTTGGAGATTGGAGTGGTCCCGGGGACAAGTTCGATTCTGAATTCAATGTCCCGCTTGGGAGGCATCCCTGGTAGGTCCTCTGGGAAGACGTCCACAAACTCCTTGACTATGGGCACTTCTTCAAGGGCTAGTGAGTGAAGGGACACTTCAAGTGGTTTGCGGCTGGTCATCCGGAAAGTGACGGCTTTGCCTTCGGGGTTGGTCATTGTTACGGACTTGTTGGCACAGTCAATCACTCCCTTATGCTTCATCAACCAATCCATCCCTAGGATGAGGTCGAGTCCGGTACACTTAATGAGGACTGGCTCGACCCAGAATAGTGTTCCTTGGATCTATATCTTAACCTTAGGACTGTATAAGTGGGCTAAGGTTCTATTGCTTGGAGTGGCAATCATCATGGGGACCGATAGAGGGAGCACGTCCAAGTTGTTGGTTTTCACAAAATCTTCCGAGATGAAAGAATGTGTTGCTCTTGAGTCAAATAAAATCATAGCTGGTACGGAATTTGCGGTAAATGTACCGAGTACGACTTCAGGAGCCTCCTAAGCTTCCTCCACGTTGATGTGGTTGACGCGGGCCCGAACCGCCTGGTTGGGTGCCGCGCCTTGGGGCTGCTTGGGGTGAGGACACTGGTGCGAATAGTGCCCTTCCTTCTGGCAGTTGAAGTAGACGACCGGCCTCCCTTGGCGATCCTTCAAGATCGGGGCCTTGGTGGTAGGCATCGGCTGAGCGGCCGGAGCTGGTGGAGCGGGGTGGGGATGCCCGGCGTTGGATCCACCGGTGGCGTGAGGCGTCCTGTAGGCGGGCCGAGGATGGTAGGCGGGCGCTGGTGGCGGAGGAACAAAGCGGGGCCTCTGAGAATTTGCCTGCTGATGCTTGAAGGCGATCATTTTCCTCTTCTTGAGGTCCAGCTTGTTCTGCTCAGTCTTTGGATGAGCGCTTTATTTACCAACCATTGAAAGTTGGCGTAGTCGGTGGCGACGAGCTGGATGGACTGCTCATCCTAAAGTCCTCGGAGGAACTTGGCCAGGCGGAGGGCGTCGGTCCGCACCTCTTCTGGCGCGTAGCGTGCCAGACGGTTGAATTCATGGAGATACTCCATGACGGTTCGGTTGCCCTGTTGTAGGTCGCGGAACTCCTGCTGTTTCACCGCGATGACACCGGCAGGGACGTGGGCGGCGCGAAAGGCAATAGTGAACTCTGCCCATGTCACCACGTGGTCCTCTGGCTGGGACTCGCGGTAGTTGTCCCACCACTCGGCGGCGGGACCCTGGAGCTGGTGAGTGGCGAAGGCCACTCGCTCCCGGTCGGTGCAGGGGAGGAGGTCCAGCTTCTTCCCTATGGTGCGGAGCCAATCTCCGGCCTCCATGGGGTTGGTGGTGCTAGAGAAGATGGGTGGGCGCACGCGCAAGAACTCCGAGAGTTGGGGCGCGGGTGCGGGTGCTGGTGCGCGAGGGGCAGGCTCCACATTCTGCAGCCGGTCCAACTGAGCCTGTTGGTGCTGCATCTGAGTGAGGAGGGCGGTGATCAGCTGGTTTGATTCGCCATCATCTCCGCCAAGGTGGGATGGTTGGCGGATGGCGACCCAGTCTGTCGTGGGCCCGTTGCACCCTAGTTGGGCACAACACCCTCGGGCAAGCCGCGGCTTCCTCCTTCTCCATTGTTGGAACCGGTGTTCTGGTTGTCGGCCATCTTCTGAACATAAGGGTTATAAGGTAAAAAGATGATGAAACAACATTCCAATCAAAAATGGCCCATAGGGCTCATATATATATCTCATAGTGGTATAAAAAGTTCATTACATTCATGCTCTTATTTTACTCTACCTACAACACAAGTTGTAGGTAGCACCACATACACAACATTATTATGATCACACAACGATGACTATCGTCTACTCGCCACCAGAGGCGGTCTCCGTGCTCTCGAAACCATGAGTACGCGTGTAACACCCCAAATTTTCAAAGGAATAAAAATATTATTTAATCCAATTTCCTGAAATTTATTATTTTGGAAATACCTTTAAATGCCTCCCTTCACCATTTTGAACTACAACCTAGACGAAATGGCCAAACCAGGAGCTAAAATTTTTATGTGTGATCCTAAGGCTAAGATATATTTTTTAGAATTTTTACAAATTTTTATCAACCTTGGAAGTAGCCCTAAGATTTTAATCTATTTCCTGGAATTATTTTTATTCAGAAATATTTTAAAACAGTAATGGGCCTCCCTCCTCCCTTTCTCTCTCTCCCGGCCGGCCTAGCCCGTTACCTTCGCCCGCCTCGGACTGACAGCCCGACCCCACCCGTCAGTGACCCCTCTCCTCTCGCGCGCGTGCCCGACACTCCGGTCCCACCTGCCGGTGCCAACCATCCCCTCTCGCGCCCGAGCCCGGCCCCACCTGTCAGCCGCCACCCTCACTCGCTCGCGCCCGCTGGCATGTGGCCCCCGCTTGTCAGATCCTTCATCTCCGCGAGATCCGCCCCCAAATCTCACCCCCCCTCGCCGACCGATGACTTAACGCACCTCGGATCCATTGCTCCCGACCCCTCTCCCCAAATTGAGCCCGGCATTCAAACCCCCGCGCTCCGGTGACCGTTTCCCCCATTAAAACCAGCCCGATTGCGTCTTGATTCGATGAATCTGCATGCAACCCGAGGCAAACCAGCGTTTAAACGTGTTAACCCTCGGCGACCGCCAGTTGCGCCCCCTCTGCCCCCGCCGGTGACCCTATTTAAACCCCGTGGTACGCCGCATTCGACCCCCACACTCACACACTGCAAGGATGCACAGAACGCCTTCACTTCGGTTTTTAGCGCACCACCGCTGCCCACACTCCAGCTGCCGCTCGCCGTCGCCGGAGCCCCTCTCCATCCACGCCGACCGCACCTCCATGACCGCCAAGGCCATCCCGACCTCGGCCACCCCTCCGTCGACGCCGAACCCCGCCAGATCGTCGTCGTCACTAAGGACCCAAACACCTTCGACGCCTCCGCTCGTCGCTGGCCTCGCTCCGTCGATCGTTCGTCACCACAAGGGTACCCTCATGATCCCCTAGTCGTCCTCTTTACGTTTTAGGCCTTAGGCACGACCGCCATCGCTCGCCGTGGCCTCTGGCCCGCTCACCGTCGCCGAAGAAGACGACCGGCACGGGTCGAGTACCCGTGCCGTGTCGAATTTGATCCTGGTCGTGCGATCTGGATCTAACGGTACCGATTAAATCCCCTGTGCGGTTTAATCTGCGCCGTCGGATCTGAGCGAAGGGGTATGTTTTAATCTCGCGCGTCCATTAGTTTTAAAAACCCACGTTTAATCCGGAGCATCCATCGCGTACTGGTTCGATGTTTTAATCCTGGTCGTCCACGTCACTTTAACTCCCCCGCCTCGCCCTCGCGTGTTGGATCTGGATCCAACGGTCCGGATTGGTCCGGACCACGTGCACAGTGCCCGGGTTCACCGTGGGCCTGGCTCACCGTGGACCCGAGGGGATTTAAATTTGAAAATAAATTCCTGAAAATGTTTTAAACATGTAAAATTCATATATGGCGCATTTTAACTTCAAAAATTACCGATTTCAATTTCAGAAAATTTATAATAATATTCTCTACATGTTCATTCAATAAAAACAATATGTTCACTTTGAAATTTTCAAGATTATTTAAATAGGTATTCAAATGCCCTTAGGATAAAAATGTAAATTTGATTATTTAAATTTCAGTAAGGCTTGTTTTTAATTATTTCCTGCTAATAGGATGAAACCACTAAATTGCCCATGAACCTTTCATTTTAAATTGATTATAAAGTTTAAAATGAGGTTACTCTCATTTAAAACCCTTTTTCAGAGTACAACACCTCATTTTAATTCCTTTTAATTATTTATAAAATAAATTTCAGAACCTTAACAACTTAATTTTGCTTTAAATTAAACCAACTTAAACCTATGTGCTTGTTGTGTGATTTTATATTGTTTAAATTGAATGTTGTATTTATTTTATTTTACTTTATTTATATTGGAAAGACTACGACGCCGTCGAGGAGCCGGAATATTTCCTGAAAGTTCCTCCCTCTCCCCTCGCTGAACAAGGCAAGTCACCAAACCACATTTTTGAGCATATTGAACCCATGTTTTATTAAACTATCGCTAAAACACATAGGATATACATGCATTAGTCAAATGAAATCCTTACAATATATTTATTTAGGATCCCCCGACCTTGATGTGCAACCCAAGCCATGCCCTCTAGCCTAAACTCCTTGTCACCATATGATTAGCATTATTAGCTAGTGTCCAATGTATTGACATAATTGCTATAGGATTAAAAATGAGTCGTAGCGATTGGTTCTACTATATGATCCCCGTTATTCTCATCTTTGGAATTCTGTCGGTGTTGGAGTTGTGGTTGTGAGTGAATGCATGGTGGGTTCCGGGTGCAAGCTAGGGCATTGGTCGGTAGCACCCGGGGCACTATAAGGACCGGTCTGCGGGATCCGTTGCAATACACTTCCGTACTAACCACAAGTCTAATGGGTAAGTCCTAACTAAGGTATGGAGTGTTCCAAACCGAGGCCACCATTTGGAGATGGGTCAAGCAGCAGCACCTGCGGGTGGCTTGTACCGACGTGGCGCAAAAGGGGGTGCGACGTTAGCCGGGATGCGGCCCGGCGTGCTGGCGAAACCTAGAGCCGGTGGTTATCGCTTGGAGCATTTCATGCTGAGGTTTTGGCACGAGTTCCCATGGTATGGGTCATCTCGTTACACTTTGGTGTTTGGGATGAGTGCGTGCCTTGTGGGTACAGTAGTACATCTCTGATCAGAGTCTTAAATCTTTTCGAAAAGCCGAGCCTACGGTCAAGGGCGGGTTGTGTGACATCCCACAGTTAGATTGCTTTTGATATGTATGTGCATGATGGTTTGACATATAAGGACTATTGTGCGAGGAGGTAAAACGTACTCCTCGAGTTAGATGATGTTATTTATGTGCATGTTTATTATCCGCATGATAAAATTTGACTACGCTAAATGCAGTAACTGAAAATGTACTTTTCCGCACTTTTAGCCATTATCCTTCCTTCGTTATCTTGCATTATTACTTCAATTCGCGGTGGCTTGTTGAGTACTTTTATACTCATACCCGTTGGACAAACACTTCAGAGGCTGCGTACTACGAGGAGGATGGTCTGGAGTAGCGACCCAGTCAAGAAAATGATCTTGAAGAAGGCGTTCGTCATGCAATTCTACTTTTATTATTGTTTTATTAAACTCTGATGTAATAAATATAGTCTGCGTACCATGAATACTTGTCGTATGTACGATTGTCGCATGATGAACCTCTTGTATTATTGTTTTTCTTATGAAATTCAATAATGTTCCGATTTCGATAAATCGGGGTGCCACAAGATGGTATCAGATTCGACTTGACTGTAGAAAGCCAAACAGACCCGCCTAGCCAATAGCTGCAGAAAACTATTTCTCAAAAACCTACTTTATAAACTTGTTCCTCCCCTCACTTTTCTTCAACTGCTGTTTTGTAGATGCCTGTCTACCAAGTCCACAGCTACTGCCGCCAGTTTGAGGGCTTCGTCAGGGAGCTCCGCATGATGCTCACATTCCTCGGGTTCCTCTTCGAGCCCGAATTCCAAGGAGTATACATGGAGGTGTTCGCCGGACCTTGTGACGTCTCCCTCACCGTCCACGGCTCCGGAGAGCACCTGCCACCCTACACCACCGCACTTGGGGGCCCGACTTTCGACGTCACATGCCAACGAGTCTCCCTCCATGCCCTTATGGAGTTGAGGATGATCTATGATGATCGTCTTCAAAACTCGTCCTTCCGGCTTGTGCCGAAGCGCACTCCCGGCGCCCACCGTAGTATCTACATCGGAGTTCACTCTATTCGTGATCCGGTCATGGCCCGGCAGTCGCGTCTTCTTCATGCCATGGATGACCTCCAAATTGAGGCAGTGCTCGACGCCGACAAGCACCATGAGGCGGTTGAGTTTCTTCGTGAGGAGATGAAGAACTTGATCCAGCAGAACGGCGAGCTGCAGCGCAAGATCATGCAGCTACAGAAGGACATCGCGGAGATGGTTCCCCTCCTCCCGAGGAAGAGGAAGCCCATCCGTGAGCCTGCCCCTCGCCCCAAGAGGATCCCGCCACACCCCTCCACAGCCGGACCCTCCACCGCCAGCGCCCCTGCACCACGCCTTCGGCCTCGTCTCCGACCCGATCATCGAGAACTTTCTCGAGCCCACCATCCCTCGGGAGCCGCATGCTCGTGGTTCCGAGAGCACGGAGACCGCCTCCGGTGGCGAGTAGGCGCTAGTCACCGCTGTTTTAGTTATAATAATTCTGTATGTGGTGCTATCTACAACAACTTGTGTTGTGGATAGAATAAGAGCTTGGTTGTAATGAACACTTTTACCACTTATATGCATGAGCCCTATGAGCTATTTTTGGTTGTATGGTTGTTTCATCATTTCTTTGCCTTATAACGTCATATATTCATAAAATGGCCGACCACCAGAACACCGGTTCCAACAACGGAGGAGGAAGCCGTGACGTGCCCGAGGGTGTTGTACCCAACTGGGGTGCAACGGGCCCACGACAGTCTGGGTCGCCATCCGCCAACCATCCCACCTTGGCGGAAATGATGGCGAACCAGAACCAATTAATCACCACCCTCCTCACTCAAATGCAGCACCAACAGGCTCAGTTGGACCGTCTAGCAGAGCGTGGAGCCTGCCCCTCGCGCACCAGCACCCGCGCCCGCTTCCCAACTCTCGGAGTTTCTGCACGTGCGCCTGCCCATCTTCTCAAGCACCACCAACCCCATGGAGGCCGGAGATTGGCTCCGCACCATTGGGAAGAAGCTGGACCTCCTCCCCTGCACCGACCGGGAGAGAGTGGCCTTCGCCACTCACCAGCTCCAGGGTCTCGCCGCCGAGTGGTGGGACGACTACTGTGAGTCCTAGCCTGAGGACCACGTGGTGACATGGGCGGAGTTCACCATCGCCTTTCGAGCCGCCCACGTCCCTGCCGGTGTCATCGCGGTGAAGCAGCAGGAGTTCTGCGACCTGCATCAAGGAAACTGGACCATCATGGAGTATCTCCATGAATTCAACCGTCTGGCATGCTACGCGCCCGAGGAAGTGCGGACCAACGCCCTCCGCCAGGCCAAGTTCCTCCGGGGACTTAAAGATGAGCTGTCCATCCAGCTCGTCGCCACCGACTACGCCGACTTCCAACGGCTAGTGAATAAAGCGCTCATCCAAGAGACTGAGCAGAATAAGTTGGACCTCAAGAAGAGGAAGATGATCACCTTAAAGCATCAACAGGCGAATTCCCAGAGGCCCCGCTTCGTTCCTTCACCACCGACGCACGCCTACCATCCACGGCCCGCCTACAGGCCACCTCACGCCGCCGATGGATCCAATGCCAGGCATCCCCGTCCTGCTCCACCAGCTCCGGCCGCTCAGCCGACGCCAGCCGTCAAGGCCCCGATCTTGAAGGATCGCCAAGGGAGGTCGGTCGTCTGCTTCAACTGCCGGAAGGAAGGGCACTATTTGCACCAGTGTCCTCACCCCAAGCAGCCTCAAGGCGCGGCACCCAACAAGGTGGTTCGTGCCCGCGTCAACCACATCACCACGGAGGAAGCTCAAGAGGCTCCTGCAGTCGTGCTCGGTACGTTTACCGCAAATTCCATACCAGCTATGATTTTATTTGACTCTAGAGCGACACATTCTTTCATCTCGGAGGATTTTGTGAAAAACCACAACTTGGACGTGCTCCCTCTATCCGTTCCCATGATGATTGCCACTCTAGGCAACAAAACCTTAGCTCACTTATACAGTCCTAAGGTTAAGATAGAAATACAAGGAGTATCGTTCCGGGCAGAGCCTAGTCCTCATTAAGTGCACCAGACTCGACCTCATCCTAGGGATGGATTGGTTGATGAAGCACAAGGGAGTGATCGACTATGCCAACAAGTCCGTCTCAGTGACCAACCCTAAAGGCGAAGCTGTCACCTTTCGGATGACCAGCCGCAAACCTCTTGAGGCATTCGCTCCACTCGCTAGCCCTTGAAGAAGTGCCCATAGTCAAGGAGTTCATGGACGTCTTCCCAAAGGACCTACCAGAAATGCCTCCCAAGCGGGACATCAAATTAAGAATCGAACTTGTCCCCGGGACCACTCCAATCTCCAAGCGCCCATACCGGATGGCCGCCAATGAACTAGCCGAAGTCAAAAGCAATATCGAAGACCTGGAGTAGAAAGGGTACATCCGACCGAGTACCTCACCCTGGGGTGCACCGGTCATCTTTGCCATGAAAAAGGACAAGACTAAAAGGATGTGCATGGACTATAGAGCCTTGAACGACGTAACCATTAAGAACAAGTACCCATTGCCTCGGATCGACGACCTGTTCGATCAACTGAAAGGATCCTCGGTATTCTCCAAGATTGACCTCAGGTCAGGTTATCACCAATTGAGGATTAGAGAAGAGGACATACCCAAGACCGCCTTCACCTCCCAGCTATGGACTCTACGAGTATACTGTGATATCGTTCGGACTCACGAAGGCCCCGACCTTTTTCATGAACATGATGAACAATGTTTTCATGGAGTTCTTGGATAAGTTCATCGTGGTATTCATCGACGATATCCTCGTCTACTCCAAGACCAAGGAAGAACACGAGACTCACCTCCGTCTGACCCTCGGAAAGCTAAGGGAACAACAACTGTACGCCAAATACAGCAAGTGCGAAGTTTGGTTGTCTGAAGTGAAGTTCCTCGGCCATGTCATATCTGCCGGAGGAATAGCAGTGGACCCGACCACCGTGGAAGCGGTAACCAACTGGTTGCAGCCCACGACCATGACCGATATCCGGAGTTTTCTCGGATTGGCCGGATACTACCGCCGGTTCATCGAGAATTTCTCGAAAATCGCCAAGCCCATGACCAGGCTGTTGCAGAAGGAAGTAAAATTTGAATGGACCCCAGATTGCAAAGAAAGCTTCCAAACCCTCAAGAAGAAGCTCGTGTCAGCTCCTGATCCTGACTTTGCCAGACATCCGGAAAGACATCCATGTCTACTGTGATGCCTCTCATCAAGGATTGGGATGTGTCTTAATGCAAGAAGGGAAGGTTATATCTTACGCCTCCCGACAGCTGAGGCCGCATGAGCTAAACTACCCAACCCATGACCTGGAGTTAGCAGCCGTGGTTCATGCCTTGAAGATATGGAGACATTACCTTGTGGGGAATCGATGTGAGGTCTTCACCGACCACAAGAGCCTCAAGTACATATTCACCCAACCGGACCTGAACCTCAGGCAAAGGAGATGGTTGGAACTCACCAAGGATTACGACTTGGGCATCCATTATCATCCAGGCAAGGCAAATGTGGTGGCAGATGCCCTTAGTCGAAAAGGGTATTGCAATGCCATCACGATTCAGGACCAAGCTCCTTTGCTATACAAGGAGATGGAAAGGCTGAATTTGGGGATCACCACCCGAGCGTACCTCGCTGCTTTGGAGTCAAGACCTGTCTTGATATACCAGATCCGAGAAAGGCAGAAGGAAGACTCGGACATCTTGGAGATCCAACAGAACATGCGGAAGGGTAAAGCCGCCGGATTCTCCGAGGACGAGCATGGTACCATCTGGTTCAGGAAACCGGATATGCGTACCCGACAAACCTGAGTTGAAGACCCTCATCCTTCAAGAAGCCCACGATACTCTATACTCCATACATCCCGGGAGTACAAAGATGTATCAAGACCTGAAGGAAAAATATTGGTGGGTCAGCATGAAGAGGGAAATAGCTGAGTATGTGGCCAAGTGCGACACATGCCGGCGAGTCAAGGCAGAGCATCAAAGACCTGCTAGACTTCTTCAACCCCTCAAGGTCCCCGAATGGAAGTGGGAAGAGATAGGAATGGACTTCATCACGGGACTGCCCCGGACCCAAGCTGGCCATGATTCTATCTGGGTGATCGTCAACAGACTCACCAAGGTAGCTCACTTCATCCCCGTCAAGACAACTTACACCTGTCGCCAAGTTGGCCGAGTTGTATATGACCCAGATCGTATGCCTTCACGGAGTTCCTAAGAAGATCGTATCTGACCATGGGAGTTAGTTTACGTCCAGTTTTGGAAGAGCCTTCAAGAGGAACTCGGCACCCGGCTGAACTTTAGCACCGCCTATCATCCACAGACCGATGGTCAAACCGAAAGAATCAACCAGATACTAGAGGACATGCTTAGATCTTGCGCTCTAGAATTTGGCGGAATGTGGAACAAGAACTTGCCCTATGCGGAGTTCTCCTACAACAATAGCTATCAAGCCAGCCTGCAAATGTCCCCGTTCGAAGCACTTTATGGGCGTGAGTGCAGAACTCCGTTGCTCTGGGATCAAACCGGAGAATCACAACTGTTTGGGAAAGACATATTGAGAGAAGCTGAAGAGAAGGTCAAGATCATTAGGGACAGATTGAAAATAGCCCAAGTCCCAACAAAAGAGCTACGTCGATAACCGTTCGAAGGGACCTAACCTTTGAGGAGGGCGATTATGTCTATCTCCGAGTCACTCCCCTCCGTGGCACTCAAAGGTTCAACATGAAAGGCAAGCTAGCACCCCGCTACGTCGGACCTTTTCGATCCTCCGTCGGCAAGGAGAATTAGCATATCAACTTGAACTGCCTCCATCATTGGCAGGAGTTCACAACGTGTTCCACGTCTCTCAGTTGAAGAAGTGTCTTCGTGTGCCCGCCGAGCAAGCCGATCTTCAACAGCTCAACGTCCAAGAAGACTTGACCTACATCGAGAAACCCATCAAGATCTTGGAAACCAAGGAAAGGGTAACCAGGAGCCGTGTAGTTCGCTTCTGCAAGGTTTAGTGGGACAACCACCCCGCCGAAGAAGCCACATGGGAAAAGGAAGACGAACTAAAAGCCCAATAACCCGAGCTATTCGAGTAACGCTCCAATCTCGAGGACGAGATTCTTTGTAAGGGGGATAGGTTTGTAACACCCCAAATTTTCAAAGGAATAAAAATATTATTTAATCCAATTTCCTGAAATTTATTATTTTGGAAATACCTTTAAATGCCTCTCTTCACCATTTTGAACTACAACCTAGATGAAATGGCCAAACCAGGAGCTGAAAAATTTTTATGTGTGATCTTAAGGCTAAGATATATTTTTGAGAATTTTTACAAATTTTTATCAACCTTGGAAGTAGCCCTAAGATTTTAATCTATTTCCTAGAATTATTTTTATTCAGAAATACTTTAAAACAGTAATGGGCCTCCCTCCTCCCTTTCTCTCTCTCCCGACCAGCCCAGCCCGTTACTTTCGCCCGCCTCGGACTGACAGCCCGACCCCACCCGTCAGTGACCCCTCTCATCTCGCGCGTGCGCCCGACACTCTGGTCCCCCCTGTCGGCGCCAACCGTCCCCTCTCGCGCCCGATCCCGGCCCCACCTGTTAGCCGCCACCCTCACTCACTCGCGCCCGCTGGCATGTGGCCCCCGCCTGTCAGATCCTTCATCTCCGCAAGATTCGCCCCCAAATCTCACCCCCCCCCTCGTCAGTCGACGCCTTAATGCGCCTCGGATCCGTTGCTCCTGACCCCCTCTCCCCAAATTGAGCCCGGCATTCAAACCCCCGCGCTCCGGTGACCGTTTCCCCCATTAAAACCAGCCCGATTGCGTCCCGATTCGATGAATCTGCATGCAACCCGAGGCTCGCCGGCATTTAAACGTGTTAACCCTCGGCCACCGCCAATTGCGCCCCTTCTGCCCCCGCTGGTGACCCTATTTAAACCCCCTGGTACCCCGCATTTGACCCCCATGCTCACACATTGCAAGGACGCACAGAATGCCCTCACTTCGGTTTTTAGCGCACCACCGCTGCCCACACTCCAGCCGCCGCTCGCCGTCGCCGGAGCCCCTCTCCATCCACGCCGACCACACCTCCGTGACCGCCAAGGCCATCCTGACCTCGGCCACCCCTCCGTCGACACCGAACCCCGCTGGATCGTCGTCGTCGCCAAGGACCCGAACACCTTCGCCGCCTCCGCTCGTCGCCGGCCTCGCTCCGTCAACCGTTCGTCACCGCAAGGGTACCCTCATGATCCCCTAGTCATCCTATTTACGTTTTAGGCCTTAGGCACGACCGACGTCGCTCGTCGTGGCCTCTAGCCCGCTCGCCGTCGCCAGAGAAGACGACTGGCACGGGTCGAGTACCCGTGCCGTGTTGGATTTGATCCTGGCCGTGCGATCTGGATCTAACGGTACCGATTAAATCCCCTGTGCGGTTTAATCTGCACCGTCGGATCTGATGAAGGGGTATGTTTTAATCTCGCGCATCCGTTAGTTTTAAAAACCCACGTTTAATCCGGAGTGTCCATCACATACCGGTTCGATGTTTTAATCCTGGACGTCCACGTCACTTTAACTCCCCCGCCTCGCCCTCGCGCGTTGGATCTGGATCCAACGGTCCGGATTGGTCCGGACCACGCGCACAGTGCGCGGGTTCACCGTGGGCCTGGCTCACCGTGGACCCGAGGGGATTTAAATTTGAAAATAAATTCCAGAAACTATTTTAAACTTGTAAAATTCATATCTGGCGCATTTTAACTTCAAAAATTACCATTTCAATTTCAGAAAATTTATAATAATATTCTCTACATGTTCATTCAATAAAAACAATATGTTCACTTTGAAATTTTCAGGATTATTTAAATAGGTATTCAAATGCCCTTAGGATAAAAATGTAAATTTGATTATTTAAATTTCAGTATGGCTTATTTTTAATTATTTCCTGCTAATAGGATGAAACCACTAAATTGCCCATGAACCTTTCATTTTAAATTGATTAGAAAGTTTAAAATGAGGTTACTCTCATTTAAAACCCTTTTTCAAAGGACAACACCTTATTTTAATTCCTTTTAATTATTTATAAAATAAATTTCAGAACCTTAACAACTTAATTTTTCTTTAAATTAAACCAACTTAAACCTATGTGCTTGTTGTATGATTTTATATTGTTTAAATTGAATGTTGTATTTATTTTATTTTACTTTATTTATATTGGAAAGACTACGACGCCGTCGAGGAGCCGGAATATTTCCTGAAAGTTCCTCCCTCTCCCCTCGCTGAACAAGGCAAGTCACCAAACCACATTTTTGAGCATATTGAACCCATGTTTTATTAAACTATCGCTAAAACACATAGGATATACATGCATTAGTCAAATGAAACCCTTACAATATATTTATTTAGGATCCCCCGACCTTGATGTGCAACCAAAGCCATGCCCTCTAGCCTAAACTCCTTGTCACCATATGATTAGCATTATTAGCTAGTGTCCAATGTATTGACACAATTGCTATAGGATTAAAAATGAGTCGTAGCGATTGGTTCTACTATATGATCCCCGTTATTCTCATCTTTGGAATTCTGTCGGTGTTGGAGTTGTGGTTGTGAGTGAATGCATGGTGGGTTCCGGGTGCAAGCTAGGGCATTGGTCGGTAGCACCCGGGACACTATAAGGACCGGTCTGCGGGATCCGTTGCAATACACTTCCGTACTAACCACAAGTCTAATGGGTAAGTCCTAACTAAGGTATGGAGTGTTCCAAACCGAGGCCACCATTTGGAGATGGGTCAAGCATAACCTGTGGGTGGCTTGTACCGACGTGGCGCAAAAGGGGGTGCGACGTTAGCCGGGATGTGGCCCGGCGCGCCGGCGAAACCTAGAGTGGGTGGTTATCGCTTGGAGCATTTCATGGTGAGGTTTTGGCATGAGTTCCCGTGGTATGGGTCATCTCATTACACTTTGGTGTTTGGGATGAGTGTGTGCCTTGTGGGTACAGTAGTACATCTCTAATCAGAGTCTTAAATCTTTTCGAAAAGCCGAGCCCACGGTCAAGGGCAGGTTGCGTGACATCCCACAGTTAGATTGCTTTTGATATGTATGTGCATTATGGTTTGACATATAAGGACTGTTGTGCGAGGAGGTAAAACGTACTCCTCGAGTTAGATGATGTTATTTATGTGCATGTTTATTATCCCGCATGATAAAATTTGACTACACTAAATGCAGTAACTAAAAATGTACTTTTCCGCACTTTTAGCCATTATCCTTCCTTCGTTATTATCTTGCATTATTACTTGCATTCGCGGTGGCTTGTTGAGTACTTTTGTACTCATACCCGTTGGACAAACACTTCAGAGGCTGTGTACTACGAGGAGGATGGTCTGGAGTAGCGACCCAGTCAAGAAAACGATCTTGAAGAAGGCGTTCGTCATGCAATTCTACTTTTATTATTGTTTTATTAAACTCTGATGTAATAAATATGGTCTGCGTACCATGAATACTTGTCGTATGTACGATTGTCGCATGATGAACCTCTTGTATTATTGTTTTTCTTATGAAATTCAACAATGTTCCGATTTCGATAAATCGGGGCGCCACAACGCGGCTCCCGAGGGATGGTTGGTTTGAGAAAATTCTCGATGATCGGGTCGGAGACGAGGCCGGGGCGTGGTGCAGGGGCGCTGGCGGTGGATGGTCCAGTGGTAGAGGGGTGTGGCGGGATCCTCTTGGGGCAAGGGGCAGGCTCAAGAATGGGCTTCCTCTTCCTCGGGAGGAGGGGAACCATCTCCGCGATATCTTTCTGCAGCTGCATGATCTTGCGCTGTAGCTCGCCGTTCTGTTGGATCAAGTTCTTCGTCTCCTCACGAAGAAACTCAACCGCCTCATGGTGCTCATCGGCGTCGAGCACCACCTCAGTATGGAAGTCGTCCATGGCCTGAAGAAGACGCGACTGTCGGGCCATGACCGGATCACGAACGGAGTGAACTTTGAGGTAGATGCTACGGTAGGCACCGGGAGTGCGCTTCGGCACAAGCCGGAAAGACGAGTTCTGAAGACGGTCATCATAGATCATCCTCAACTCCATAAGGGCCTGAAGGGCGACGCGTTGGCACGCGACGTCGAAAGTCGGGCCCCCGAGTGCGGTGGTGTAGGGCGGCAGGTGCTCTCCGGAGCCATGGACAGTGAGGGAGACGTCGCAGGGTCCGGCAAACTCCTCCAGGTACACCCCCTAGAATTCAGGTTCGAAGAGGAACCCGAGGAAAGTGAGCATCATACGGAGATCCCTGACGAAGCCCTCGTAGTGGCAGCAGTAGATGTGCACTTGGTAGACTGTCATCTACAAAAACAACGAGTTTGAAGAAAAGTGAGGGGAGGAACAAAGTTTATAAAGTAGGTTTTCAAGAAATAATTTTCTGCAGCTATTGGCTAGGCTGGTCTGTTTGGCTTCCTACAGTCAAGTCGGCTCTAATACCATCTTGTGACACCCCGATTTAACAAATCGGAACATTATTGAATTTCATAAGAAAAACAATAATACAAGAGGTTCATCATGTGACAATTGTACATACGTCAAGTATTCATGGTGCGCAGACCATATTTATTACATCAGAGTAAAAATTAAATAAGTAAATAAAAGCATGACGAATGCCCTCTTCAGGATCTTCTCTTGACTGGGTCGCTACTCCAGACCATCCTCGTAGTAGGCATCCTCTGAAGTGGGTCCAATGGGTATGAGTACAAAGAGTACTCAACAAGCCACCGCAAATGCAAGTAATAATGCAGGATAATAACAAAGGAAGGATAATTGGCTAAAAGTGCGGAAAAGTGCATTTTCAGTTATTGCATTTAATGTAGTCAAGTTTTATCATGCGGGAAAGTAAACATGAACAACAATAATATCATCTAACTTGAGGAGTACGTTTTACCTCCTCGCACAACAGTCCTTACATGTCAGACCAACATGCACATCCATAATCAAAGTAGACTAACTGTGGGATGTCACGCAACCCGCCCTTGATTGTGGGCTCGGCTTTTCGAAAAGATTTATGACTCTGATCAGAGGTGTACTACTATACCCACAAGGCACGCACTCATCCCAAACACCAAAGTGTAACGAGATGACCCATACCACGGGAACTCGTGCCAAATCCTCAGCATGAAATGCTCCAAGCGATAACCACCCGCTCTAGGTTTCACCGGCGCGCCGGGCCACATCCCGGCTAACGTTGCACCCCCTTTTGCGCCATGTCGGTACAAGCCACCCGCAGGTGCTGCTTGACCCATTTCCAATGGTGGCCTCAGTTTGGAACACTCCATACCTTAGTTAGGACTTACCCATTAGACTTGTGGTTAGTATGGAAGTGTATTGCAATGGATCCCTCAGACCGGTCCTTATAGTGCCCCAGGTGCTACCGACCAATGCCCTAGCTTGCACCCGGAACCCACCATGCATTCACTCACAACCACAACTCATCACTGATAGAATTCCAAGGATAAGAATAACGGGGATCATATAGTAGAACCATGTTGCTACGACTCATTTTTACCCTATAGCAATCGTGTCAATACATTGGACACTAGCTAATAATACTAATCATATGGTGGCAAGGAGGTTAGGCGAGATAGCATGGCTTGGGTTGCATATCAAGGTCGGGGGATCCTATTGTAAGGGTTTCATTTGACTAATGCATGTATATCCTATGTGTTTTAGCAATAGTTTAATAAAACATTGGTTCAATATGCTCAAAAGTGTGGTTTGGTGACTTGCCTTGTTCAGCGAATGGGGAGGGAGGAACTTCCGGGAAGTATTCTGGCTCCTCGACGGCATCGTGGTCTTCCCAATATAAATAAAATGGAATAAATACAACACTCAATTTAAACAATCTAAAACCACACAACAAGCATATAGGTTCTGATTGGTTTAGTTTAAAGAAAACAGGTTGTTAAGTTTCTGAAATTCATCTTATAAATAATTTAAAATAACTATAATGAAATATTGTCCTTTATGAAAGGGGTTTTTAATTGTGAATAATTTCATTTTAAGTTTTCAATTAATTTAAAAAGAAAGGCTCAGAGAAAACTTAGTGGTTTCATTATTTCAACAGGGAATGAACAAATATAAATTATGTTGAAATTTAAATAATTAAATTTGTATTTTTACCCTAAGGGTATTTGAATACTTTATTAAATAAACATGAAATGTCCAAAGTAAACATACTGTTTTTATTGTACTAACGTGTAGAGAATAAAATTACAAAAATTCTGGAATTGAAATGATAATTTTTGGAGTTCAAATGCGCCAGATATGAATTTTAGAAGTTTAAAACCATTTCTAAAATCTAAATTAAATAAAAAACAGTCTCGGGTCCACGGTGAGCCAGGCCCACAGTGAACCCGCGCACTGTGCACGTGGTCCGGCCCAATCTGGACCATTGGATCCAGATCCAACACGCGAGGGAGAGGCGGGGGAGTTAAAGTGACGTGGACGGATGAGATTAATACATCGAATCGGTACGCGATGGACGATCCAAATCAAATGCGGGTTTTTAAAACTAACTGACGCATGAGATTAAAACGTACTGCTTCGATCAGATCCGACGGTGCGGATTAAATCGTGCACGTGGTGATGTCGGCGCCATACGATCACGATCGCACGGTCGGGATTGAATCCGACACGGCACGGGTACTTGACCCGTGCCGATCGTCTTCTCCGGCGACGGCGAGGGTACAGTGGCCATGGTGAGCTATGGCGGTTGGTTCTAAGGGCTAAAATGGAACCAGTACACGGCGGGGATCAAGAGGGTACCGTCGGAGGGACTTGGGGTCATCGGAGCGTGGCCGGCGACGAGCGGGGGCAGCGGAGGTGTTGGGGTCCTCGTCGGCGGGGGAGATCCGGCGGGGTCCGTCGGCGATGGAGGGGTGGCCAAGGTCGGTGAGGTCCTTGCGGTCACGGTGGTGTAGTCGGTGAGGACGGAGGGGGACTCCGGCAACGGCGAGTGGCGGCTGGAGTGAAGGTGGCAATGGTGCGCTAAAAGTCAAATTGCGAGCGTTCTATTCATTCTCGCAGCGAATTGTCGTGGGGGTCAAACGCGGTGGAGGCCAGGGGTTAAATAGGGGCGTTGGAGGGGCTCACATGCAAGGAAAGCCGAGGAAGGGCTTTAACTCGCCGGTGAGGGCTTAGCCATGCACGCGCAGCGCGATCCCAGGGCGTAATCGCGAGGTTTAACGAGGGGAAACGATCGGCCGAGCGCGGGGGACTGTTTAATGGCGTCGAATTAAAGGGGGAGGGGCCAGCGATGCGGATCCGAGGCGGGGGTCGTCGGCCGGTGCAATTTGGGGGTGGTGGCGGGAGGTAGATGACGGGTCTGATAGGTGGGGGCCATAGGCCAACGGGCGCAAGCGAGCGAGGGTGGCGGCTGATGAGTGGGGTCAGGCTCGGGCGCGAGAGGGGGTCGGTTGGCGCCGACAGGTGGGGCTGGGGTGTCGGTGAGCGAGCGCGGAGAGAGGGGGTCTCTAACGAGTGGGGCCCGAGTGTCAGCCCGAGGCATGCGGGGGTAACGGGCTGGGCCTTCCGGGAGAGAGAGGAAGGGGGAGAGAGCCCGTTACTGTTTAAATGAATTTCTGATTAAAAATAATTGTAGAAAATGGATTAAAATATTAGGGCTACTTCCAAGGTTGATAAAAATTTGTTAAAATTCTCAAAAATATATCTTGGTCTTGGGATCATACAAAAAATTTTCTAGCCCTTGGTTTGGTTATCTCATCTAGGTTCTAGTTCAAAAGGGTAAGGAGGGTATTAAAGGTATTTCCAAAATAATTAATTCCAGGAAATCAGATTAAATAATATTTTTATTTCTCTGGAAATTTGGGGTGTTACACGCTCCAGCGGGGTTCGTTGGCGATGAAGCGGTGGCCGAGGTCAGTGTGGCGCTTGCGGTCACGGAGGTGCGGTCGGTGAGGACGGAGAGGGGCTCCGGCGATGGCGAACGGTGACTGGAGTGCGGACGGTGGTGTGGCGCTAAAAACTGAAGTGTGAGTGCTATGTTCGTTCTCGCAGCGATTGGGCGTAGGGGTATAATGTGGACGGCCAGGGGGTTTAAATAGGGCCACCGGTGGGGGCAGAGGGGGCGCAATTGACGGTGGCTGAGAGTAAACATGTTTTAAACGCCGGCGAGCTCGGTTGCAAGGGTTCATCGAACCTGGACACGAATTGGTCGGAATTGAAGAGGGGGAAACGGTCACCGTGGACCGGGGGTTGTAATGGCGGGCTCAATTTGAGGGGAGGGGGTCGGGAGCAACGGATCCGAGGCGCATTAAGGCATCGGCCGGCGAGGGGGGTGAGATTTGGGGGTGGATCTCGTGGAGATGAAGGATATGAAAAACGGGGGCCACATGCCAGCGGGCGCGAGCGATCGGGCACAGGGACTGACGGGTGGGGTCGAGTGGACAGGCACGAGGGGTTCGGTTGGCGCCGATAGGTGGGGCCGGGGTGTCGGGTGTGCGCGCGGAGAGAGGGTGTCTCTAACGAGCGGGACCCGGTTGTCAGTTTGAGGCGTGCGGTGGTAACGGGCTGGGCCGGCCGGGAGAGAGAGAATGGGAGGGGGAGGGCCCTTTACTGTTTAAATGCTTTTCTGAATAAAAATAATTATAGAAAATGGATTAAAATATTTGGTCTACTTCCAAGGTGGATAAAAATTTGTAAAAATTCTCAAAAATATATCTTGGCCTTGGGATCATATACAAAATTTTCTAGCCCTTGGTTTGGTCATTTCATCTAGGTTCTAGTTCAAAAAGGTTAAGGAGGGCATTAAAGGTATTTCCAAAATAAATAATTCCAGGGAAAATAGATTAAATAATGTTTTTATTTCTTTGAAAATTTTGGGTGTTACAATTGGGCTCTAGTAGATCGACGCATTCCCACGTCCGATGCCTTACGCTTGCGTGATGGGGCCTTGACTCGCTTCTTGGTGAGCAATTCTGTCGGGATAGGGGCCCCACTACCCAAGGTGCTAGTGGCTGATTATAGCACATATTCAATCGGTCGACCACTTAAGCTCACCGGTGGAGCATCCACGCAGTCATCCTGCACGATACAAGATAAGTAAGGGATAAAGTAGCAAGAAAAATGAGCAAAGGGTTAAGTTATATGTGTTTACCAATGAGGAGTCATCGACATAGCTAGGATGCAGGCGCTTGCAATATGTCCTCGAGTGCCGATTGAACAAGTGGAGCACCCATTCGCCCCACCACTCGACGAAGCTGGAAGAGATGATGGTGCAGGCCGACCAAGGGGAAAGATCACCGTAAGGCACTTGGTTGGCCACCCGAGATAACTGGTCATACTCTGTGACTTCTCCACAAACATGGATTCGGCCGATGAAGAATAAGTAAGGAAGGAGTTGGCTGAATCCTAACTGCCACAAGTAGACAGTCAGATGGTAGAACTCATAGGAGGCTCTGCTGGAAGTGAAATTGACGGGCAGAGGGTAGGGAGTGATCAAGGTTTTGAAGACTTTTGTGGATGCCCCATTCCGACATACATCGGCCAGGAGGAACCCACGAGGGTATTCATACTCGGACAGGGACTCATAGGTGAACCAAAACAGTCCTCTCATCCCAGAAGCCACACTAAAATGCAGTGAAGCTCAGGCTCAAAGAGTTAGGAGACATCCACAAAGTAGACTAACAGGCGGCCGCCTCGCCTAGAGAGAAACATTGATGGTAGGTTGGATCGGTCGATTTAGGGTAATTGGAGGGGAATTCCATCAATGCAAGGAGGGTGTCATTGGTCAATTCGACGGTGTAGATGTTGAGCCAGATCTGCAGGAACCACTAGGGACTATCGAAGTGGCCGACAGGTTCACCAGCCGATAGCCTAGCCAATACCTATTGAAGAAGGTGATAGGTGGCGCCAAGGAGATATCGGTTGATGGGGATTTTATTCTCGGTAGAAAGCTGCCCGGCTAGGAACTAAAGATAGGTAGTTGGACCAAGAGTGGATCCGCAAAACACAAACTGCTCCAGCCAAAGGTTGAGGAAGGCCACATGTTCCTTAGTTTCGACGGGGCCAGTCTTCTTATTGTGCTTCATGATGTATTTACCCCAACCACTAGTAGATTTTACACCAAGGTGATGGGTTGGCTTGGAGCAAAGAGAAAGAGGATTGCAAGGGGAGATGATGTCAAGGGAGGTCAAGGCGAGGACATCTAGCAAAGTTGGACTCATCGGACCGTGCTCAAAAATGAAAGCATTGAGGGCATCAGACCAAAAATAGCAAGCGACGGTGAGAAGCGATGCATTCTTATAAGGTTCGACGAGGGATAGGCCGATACAGTGGCTGATGCCAATTTCCTCCCAAGATGGGTGGTTAACGGTCGATACCCTAAGGTACCAATCGCGCCATCTAGGAAGCGGGGAAGGAAAGGCCCTGAAACTAAGGTGCCAATCGAAAAGAAGCATGGAAGAACACTTAAACAAGATCCGATTGGTTTCTGCATTTATGATGTCGATGGGATTGGGGTTGCCCATCAGACCTAAGAAATGATGGGTTGCATGGCCAACAATGGGGATCGAAACCTGGTTCTGCAGATTCTACAAAGAAGAAAGTAAAAGTGGAAAAGAAATGATAAGAAAAAGGGGAATAGTAAATAGAAGCAAAGAAAAATGGCGGACAAGCTAAATAGAATAGTGCGAAAGGAAGAATGTTGAAGATTTACCTTGGTGATCGTGATGATGGTAGTCATCGTTGGTGTTGCCGGCGTGCGGGATTGGTAGAGAAGAGGAAGACGATGAGCGGCAGCAGTCATGAGTAGTATTGGAAGTAGACGGCGGTGAGCTCGAGGACAAAAGTAAACAGTGGGTAGAGAGCGTGAAGAACAAAGGTGTAGTGACCGAGTACTTATAAAGCAAAGGGTGACTCCTCGGCAACCGGGTCAAACTGATCACATCGTATCTAGTGGGGACCACCTGCAACGATCGACAAAAGGTAATAATGAGTATAGTTTTCAAAGCACCAAGATCTTTGTAGGCTCAGGATTAGAGGAACCGAATCTTTAGTTTAAAAGGCACCAGTACAAAATTGTGAGGGATGAAGCCTAGTCTGACGCTGCCACAAAGAGAAGTAAATGCATCAAACTAGGTGACACCCATCACAGTTGTGAATGACTGGGGAAGAAGAAGCAAAAAAGGAGAAGAAAAGTTATATGGAGCCATGACCCGGGGCAGAATGTTATAAAATACTACAAGATGAACGGTTTCAGCTACAATTACTAAGTGTGAAAAGACACAGTGGATAGGCATTTGAAAAGATGTGATGGCAAGGGGGTGATGATGGCTGGTAATTTCAAAGCATCAGAAGCCATTTAATGCTCCGAAATTGGGGGGCATGTATTGACGCCAAGATTTAGTATAGTCCAGCCCCACCAGGGATGTCGCACGGTCAACAGAAGTCAAAAGGGATCTAGTCAAAGGTGGTCAAAGAAGTTCGTCCATATTGTTATAATATGACCGGACATGTAGGGGCCGATGAAGGTGTGATAAGATAGAGATAATCTAGAATCAGTTACAATGTAGATTACTTGGACGACAAGTCTGCGCACTATAATATGTATCTCATTAGCTAGGTTTAGACACACAATCAACCACAACAAACTACTACTTTCGATGCATCACCACCCTTGGATTTCTAAGGTTAATCCCAGTGGGACTTGGCACTTGGAACTGGGCTACATCATATTGATCTTCGGCGAAGAGGTGAGTCCCGCCACCCTGACGGTCACATCGAATAGGTTTGTGTTCTTCGAGGCTGCATCACGTCGATCTCTTGAGGTATCGACCTAATTGGTGTGATCGTCGAGTTTATCTTGGTATATTTTGCTAGATCTATGGCTGCATCAGTTTTAATCTCTTAGATTGATGTCAATTAGGTGTCATAGTTTAAGGATTCATCAATTAAGTTCGACATCTTGATCTATTGTATCTTGTTCATGCTATGTACCATTCATCTAAATAAAGTATGCCCGACGCATTGAAGTGCTATTGATTTATCGTGATTAGCGACTATCTCGGGCAGGTATAATCTTGCAGTTACGGTGATTTAGTAGCATGAATATGTTATTTGGCATGCTGAATATGGTTTCTATCAGAGTACAAACCGATAGATTATCTTTGTTTCCACGCTATATTCCATCTCCGTCTGGGAGACACTCATCGTCACTGATGTACAAAGACGTTGTATTATCAGCCAATATAGTGTTTAACCCTATAGCGTGGGCATGGTCATCGGCCCCGTGGCCGATAAGCGCATTTATTCTAGTTTACTTTATTCTCGCCACGATCATCAGCTTGACAGCCGATTGACATTGGTACCAACGTCGTTATTTATGACTTCTTATCAGTTATAGGGTCAAACTGATTGGCACGCTTAGACCCTTCTTTTTTCTTTTAAGATTATAGGACCTACACTGGAGTTAAGCAGATCTCTCAGGCTATGTGTGTGCTCGAAAAATACACCAACAATGGTGTACCGCTAAAAGTGGTGCATCCCCTTTAGTTTTTCTCTAGCTTCGCCACTACGGCTGGCGCGCCGCCAATGTTAGGCCACCGCTTTTCTACAGCTCACATCTCACATCAGCTTTTTTATAGCTCACAGCAGCTTTTGCAGAATCTACAGTTCAACAAAACACACCCTTAATCCCATGAACTAATCTATACCGGACAAACATCCTCTGGACGATTTTCTACAATAGTTTTGCTGATGTGGTGGTTCAAACTACTACAGGCTAGAATCTAAACACTAGGATCCACTTACTCTAATCAATAGGGGTAACAATCTTCTAGGTCACCTTTATTGGGGCCTTCCCGTCGTTCGCTAGACCGATCAGGTACTATAGTGCCAACACCCACGCCACATCGTCATCGTTTGCATATGCCCGTGTCTCATGTACAGTACCACGTATGATAGAGTAGCATCACCGGTCCACACCCAGTGTCTTACCATCGCCTCCGCACCATTGTAGCCATGCCGCCCTAAATCTTACTTGCATGTTCATTTTCCTAAAGATCTGTTGGTGTTGTTTTTGGCCACACGTGTGGCCTAGGAGATCTACTTAACTCCAGTGCAGGTCCTAAATTCTTGAGGTTCTCAGCGTGCTAATCAATTTGACCTTTCAACTAATAAGGTATGAGAAGTCATTAGTAGTAACGTCGATTGGCTACTGAGCCGATGGACACGATATACACCAAAATGCACGTATCGACGAAGGGCCAGTCGGGAACGATTAGGTGATCGGCCGATACGCAACGCCCACACCATCGGACCGATAGCGGGGAAAGCAATGCGCTATGCGCTCGAGCCGATCGATAATCCCCGAATGACAAAGTGATGTGATGTGGAATTAAAAGGTAGCCTATCAACTTGTACTCCGATAGAACCTAAATTTAGTATAACAGAAAATGTATCCATACTTATTAAATCACCATGATAGCAAGATCGTACATAACCAAGATAGTTGTTAAATCATGAATGACTAGCAGTCCTTCAACATATCGGGCATACTTTATCTAGATGAATGATGTACAACATAAACTAGATACAATAGATCAAGATGTTGAACTTAACCGATGAAGTCTTGAACCATGATATCTAATCTACATCAATTTAAGATATCGTAATGATGCAACATCAAACCTAGCTAATACACCAAGATAAACCAGCGATTATACTAACCGAACCAGGAGCCATGAGATTGAAGTGATGCAGCTTTGAATGACACCAACTTAGTCGACACAATCACTAGAGTAGTGGGACTCACCTCTTTGCTGGAGATCAAAACGATGTAGTCTAGCTCCAAGTGCCAAGACTCGCCAGAATTAACCTTGAATAAACAAGGGTGGTGATGTGCCGAGAGTAGTTTGTGGTTGTGTTTGTATATTGATTGATTGTTAACCTAGCTAATAGGTACATATTTATAGTTCAGAGACTTGCCATCTGCTACAATAATATAATAACTGATTCTATATTTATATCCATCTTTTTCATCTCTATCGTCTCCTTCATATACGGCCACATATAACAATATGGACGGGCTTCTTTGACCAACCTTTGACAAGACTCTTTTGACTTCTATTGACCGTGTGGCACTCTTAATGGGACTAGGCTTTACAAAATCTTGGCGTTAATAGGTACTTTTAAAGTCTTAACTGATCGAGCCTTAGCGACCATGTAAATGGGTTTAGATTAAATCGACGTGATCCAACGATGAGTGATACCGAACAATGAGAGACAATCATTGATCAAAAATGACCATGGATTAACATCACACATCCATCAATCGAATTTCGACCGATGGATTGAATCAAGGAAGGGGGAACACATTGGGGGTCGATGATGAACAAGAGAGCATTGACTTCTATGTAGGAAACGGAATGATGATGAACAACGCCTTATGCCAACGAAGAACAACACAAATACAACATTGTTTGGCTAGACTAGTACTAACAGGTCCCAATGACTAACCGGTATCCCGTGCCAAACCAGCAAGAAGATGATTGGGTGAACTGGATCACTGATGTTATTCAGGACAAAATTGGGCTCAAGCCCAAGGACCAGATGTACATGTATCGGCGGCTTTACCCGGAGTGGTTCGATCGAGTGCCACTGTTAAGCCAATACAAGATTCTCAACTTCACTAAATTCTCGGGGCAAGACTCGGTCTCCATGATTCAGCACATCAGCCATTTCTTGCCCAGTGTGGGGAGGCATCGGCCGATGAAGCACTGAAGGTTCGATTCTTCTCGCTATCATTGTCAGGATCGGCCTTCACTTGATTTTCATCGTTACTAGTGAACTTTGTCAGAGGATGGGTAGACCTGGAAAAGAAATTTCACAAGTACTTCTTCGCCGTCATACACGAGATGAAACTCATCCACTTGACAGCAATAAAGAAGAGAATGGATGAGTCGCTATAGGATTATGCTCAGAGATTCCAGGATGTGCAGAGCAGATACTACATCTTGAACATCAGTGACACGCAACTAGCCGAGTTGGCATTCCAAGGACTCCTAAACCCGATAAAGGAGAGGTTTTCATCATAGGAGGTTGAGAGCCTCTCACACTTGGTACAGAGGGTATCAGCATATGAGAGCTAATTCCATGAAGCAAGAAGGGATAAATATCAAAATAAGGTTGCGTATACTCAGGTATGTCCTTGGTCTAGAAACAAGAGAGTCTGACGAGGATAGCGAGTCCAATGCAGAAGTCGGCCTAGTCAAATGGTCTAGAAACAAGAAGCAGATCACATGTTGTGAAAGCGTCCGATAAGGAGGAGAAATAGGATTTCGACTTCAGTAAGGCCGACAAGATATTCGACTTACTGCTCATGGAAAAACAGATTTAGCTGCCACCCAATCACGTGATACCACCCGTCGATGAGCTGAAGAAAAAGAAGTATTGCAAGTGGCATAATTCCCCATCACACCACACTAATGAATTCAAGGTGTTCCGACCACAGATTCAGTCGGCCGTGGGGCAAGGTCAGATCATGTTCTATGATGGGAAGAAGCCGATGAACATCGATAGGCATGCTTTCCTGATCAACATGGTGCATACGCACCATGCTAGTGATCGGTGCACAGAGAGGGATAAGCATACCAGCAAAGACCGAGTCACTTCATCGAACCTAATTGACAAGTACAAAAGAAAGTCAAGGGAAGATGTAGGTAATGAAGATGACCTAGACCACTTACAATTCAACCCCCACTAGAATTGTGAATTCTTTAGGTTTTACTGAAATGAAGGATTGTGCCTTCCATCGCTAGATAATTGTCCTGAGTGTGGTGATGACAGAGACAGGTGGAGAAGTGATCATAGCTCTCACAACAATAGGACGAGGTCACATGATTAGGAAAGGACAAGCATTCATCATAAGTCGTCACCACCAAGGCCATCGGCACTTGAAAAGCTCAGCCCCATCAATGCCAATGGCCGATCGGCCGATGATAGTACCATGATAGGAAAGACACAGTGGTGCCTCAGCGGGATCTTTACGAAGAATCAGAAGAGAAGGGTACAATGGTTGCGGGAAAAAGAGCTGAAGGTACTAAATTATGAAGATAAGGTTTATCGGTAAAGGATCAAGAGCGAATGCCGAATTAAAGAGAAGGCTGGTCATAATGATAGGAGAGACATAGGGGGTAAACATAGTAGTTCTTTCTTCCTGTGGAGTATCAGACCACTCCCGATAATAATGACGAACAAGCTGAGGCGATGGCTCAGTTGGTGCTAACGCCCTAATCAGCAATATTTGACAAACTAGAAGACCCTGGGCATCAGCACCTGAAACCTCTTTATGTTAAGGGATTAGTCAACGGGAATCCGATGTCTAAGATGATGATAGACGAAGGCACAACCGTCAACATGATTCCACATGCCATCTTCAAGAAGCTGGGAAAAGGGACGGAGGACCTCATTAAAACCAATATGGTGCTCATGGACTTCAGTGGTAACTCATTAGAGACGATGGAGGTGTTGAATGCATAGTTGATAGTTGGAAGTAAAACAGTGTCGACCACGTTCTTCGTCATAGAGGGAAAAGGATCCACAGTTTACTGTTGGAACACGGTTGGATTCATGCCAATTGTTGTGTCTTGTCAACAATGCATCAAAGCCTCACGCAGTGGGTCGACGATCAAGTGGAAATTGTTCCCGTCGATAAATCATTTAATGTAGCAATAATCGATTTATCGGTATGGGAAAAGGAAGGAGTCGATTGTCTATCGGGTAAATCCTGGGACTGATGATTTTCTCGAGGTATCAAGCAATGGAGTCAAACCAGTTAACAATGAACAGCCCAAGCTCACTCTGTGAAGATACCATCGATGAAGCAGAAGGTAAACTCAGTTAGGGCTTCGCTGTAACCGATGAACTACAGGAGGTAGACATCGGACACGACGATAGACTGAGGCCAACTTTTGTAAGTGCTCAACTTCCTGATGAAATAAAAGATGAATTAATTGCATTATTACGAGAATATCTGCATTGTTTTGCATGGGAATATCATGAAATACCAGGTTTAAGCCGATCAATTGTAGAACATCGTCTCCTAATAAAGCAGGGGTATCGGCCCTTCAAGCAGTCGCCTCAGCAATTCAAGGTGGAAATGTATCAATATATCAAGTCTGAGGCAACAAGGTTATATGATGCAGTATTCATAAGGCCATGCTGATATGTAGAGTGTGTGTCAAGTATTGTGCCCGTATGGAAGAAAAGTGGTAAGCTCAGGATATGTGTTGACTTCAGAGATTTAAACAAGGCAATCCCAAAATATGAATACCCAATGCCGAATCACGGACTTATTGGTGGATGCCGCATCAGGTCACAAGATTATTAGCTTTATGGATGAGAATGTAGGGTATAACTAGATTTTCATGGCGTACGAAGACACCCACGAGACAGTTTTATGGTGCCCGGGCGCCATTGGGCTTTACGAATGGGTGGTGATGACCTTCGGCTTGAAAAACGCCAGAGCTACTTATCAAAGAGTCATGAACTACATCTTTCATTATCTGATCAGCCTATTGGTGGAGATATACATAGATGACATTGTGGTAAAATCAAGTGATACTCAAAAGCATTTGGCTAATCTACGTCAAGTATTGGAAAGGGCAAGGAAGTATGGATTAAAGATGAACCCAGAGAAATGCGCTTTTTGTGTATCAGCGGGCAAATTTCTGGGCTTTTTCTAGAGGTTTTGACTTGTTTCCGGTTCTGGTAGTGGCACCTCATCTGGAGGTAATTTTTCTGGTGGTTCTGGAGTTTGTGCTTTTTCTGGAGGTTTTGACTTGTCCTCCCTGGTCTCTGTAACAAAAAATAGGTGAACACTCTAGATGATGAGGAGCAAGCTCTCATTGTCAAGAAGTTCACCTGCTTCTACGATGATAGACGAGATTAGAGGAAAGGAGGGTCTCGGGGATGTTTTGAGTGTGGAGATCTTTCTCACATTAAAGCTAATTGCCCTAAATTAAAAATGAAAAATGAAAATGAGCACAAGCACCAGAAGTGGAACAAGAAGCCTTTCTTTAAGGGGAAACGCAGCAAAGTGGCTAAGAAAGTAGCCAGAGCATTTGTGGCTGCCCTCAGTGATATCGACGGTTCATCAAGCGAGGAGCCAAGCTCGAATGAGGAAGAGCCTCCTAAGAAAGAGGAGAAGGAAAAGAATACAATTGACTTCACCGACTTTTGCTTCATGGCCGACAGCATCCATAGCGGCGATGAGCTAGATTCATCTGAGGTATATCTATTTCATGACCAGCTTCTTGTTAAAAATGATGAATTACATGCTGCTATTTGTTCTCAGGATAGATTACTGAAACTAGCTGCAAAAGAACGAAAGGAACTAAAATTCAGACTTGAATCTATTTCTACTGAACTTGCCATGCTAAAATCTAAGACTAATGATGTCGATTGTGAGTCTTGTCTTGTTGTAATGAGTGAACTTTCTCAACTGCGTTCTACACATGCTCAAATTGTTGAAAAACTTGAAATTGCTCAAAAGCAGTTTTTGGAGGTGGAATCTAATCCTGCTATCATCAACGAATGCATGAACTATTATTTATTTGTTGAAAGCATTAATTTGAGAGATAAGCATGTTGATGAACTTAAGGCTAGAATGGAGAGTGTTGAGTGTTATAAGGATGTGTAGTTGGCTTGTCCCACCTACATCACCCTTAAGGACCAACTCAACTTTGCTAGAGAGCAAGTCGAAAAACTCAAATGTGAAAATGATTATCTTATCTATGTGGTTCAAAAATGCACTGAAGGAAAGGGAAGGATGTATTTGCTCTTGGACAAAACAAAAATGTGTGCCGACATGGCAGGGTTAGCTCTAGGGTTGGGTTATGAGAGAACCACTTCAAACACTTTGAGCAAAACTGTGTTCACTCCACCTACTACCCTTGAGAAAGAAAGAGCCCAGTTAGACACCAATCAAAAAGCTAAGAATCCTACCCAACTTGAAAAAAAAAGCTCTACCTCCACCAAAGGAAATTCCTCAGCAAAATCCCAAGAAGTTTGTGAGATTCACGCCTGAAACCCATGCTCATACACCCAAGAGAGTGTATCATTGCTCCTATTATCAGCAGGTGGGTCACTTGGTTGGGTTTTTCTTTTGCCGCATCAAGGATGAACGGTGTTTTCAAGCGAAGAGTTTTCAGGTCATGCATTACCCATCTTCAGGTATGCATGAGTCCATTTTTCACTCTCGTTCTGATTTTGTGGCTCCTCGTGTTCCCATGAGAGACTATGCCCGTCGTGGTGTACACCATGCTTCATATGGTGCTAGACCACGTGTAAGAGGTTTTGACTCTCGATAGATTAGGAGACCTCATCGTTTTCCATATTCGCTCTTTGTAGGTAGACCGCGCACTTTTTATCATGATTCATATCCTTGTGCATGAACAGTCTACTGCTAATCTACCTGCTACTCGAGTTACTCGGTGCTAGATACCCCATCAGTTTTGCACTTACCCTAGCACTAGGCACTCGAGATGTTCTCATTTTGTATAGGCAGCGGACGGAGGTCTGGAGAACAAATGGTTCATGGATCTCGGGTGTTTGCACCATATGACCGAGAAGACATCATGGTTCTCCAGCCTCACCTCGACCTAGCAACCACAGTACATCACCTTCGGCAAAACTCGAAGGAGTAGAGTGAAAGGGCCAGGTATGTTCATGATTGTTGGACCGAAAGTGGCGACCAGAGGGGGTGAATGGGATCTTTTCAAATTTCAGGCTAAAATAGCCTTCTGTTTTGAAAACAATCTCCTGTGGAATAGGCTTCGAACACACCCTTTGGAGATATGGTTCGGAGGTATTTTGCAGCTCTGAAACCAAGCTTTGCGAAGAGCAAAAGTTCGAAGTCAAGAATACTTCGCTCACAACCACAAAACCAAAAACACCTCTGCTAGGTTCGTGCAGGCTCCGCACATAAGGTTCCTTCGAGCAAGCTTCGCACTACACCCTTCGCAGAAGGAGGTTTCCCTTTATGTACTTTGACTAGATACTTCGCACTAGCAACTAGTGCTAGGCTTCGTATTTCGAAGATCTAAATGCAACCAAAAACCAATTTTGCTAAGGAAAGAAAGCAGGCTTCGATCACACACAACTCAGTGCTTCGCTTGTAATAGTGAGGAGTTGCCTCAATTTACACAGAGCGAACACACACTGAAAAACACACACTTTGCACGCACAGACCTCTCACACACTTCTCCAGAAGAGAACCAGTGCACAAACTTAACGCAGAAGAAAATGGTGCACAGAGGAATCAAAGCCTGCAGTGTAAAACAGAATACAAGTTCAAGCATTGAATGATGAAAGGAATCAAAGTTTCATTGCAAGAACAAGGAACACAAAATGAATTCATAGGACACAATACATGAGTGTGGCGGCTAGCATAGGAGTTCTAAAATGACTGCTCAAAGTGTTACTGATGCCTAGCCATCCTTCACTATTTATAGGCACTATTCAGCCCTGTGAATAGACTACTTTACCCCTAGGGTTTACACTGTTTTTGTCTCTTTCAGACAGGGGGTACATATGGTAGTCTACTTTATTTGGAGGCTTCTTTTGTCAGCTTCGCAGAGGAGACAGCATCAGCTTTTGTAGAGCATACACGATCAGCCTTTGCAGATTTGGAGTCTTTTGAAGCCCCCCTTTCGCACGCGAGGTGTGCGATAGCTTCGGTAAGAAGCCTTGAGCTAGACGGCCTTCGCTTCACCGAAGTCAGCCTTCGATACAGTGATGGTTTTAAGCCAAAGCCGTCAAAGACCTTGAGTCTTCGCACCGAACACCTCCGGATCGGGCCACCACGGCTTCAGCAGCTACTCCAAGCCCAAACTCAGCCTGTTTGTGTACCGAAGCCATGCAGGGCCGAAGTACTTCAAGACAACCACACTTTGAAGCCCCACCTTCGGAGTACCACCCTTCGAAGTCCCTCCTTCGTCCAAGGCCTCCGCATGAAGCAATCCAGGAGCACTTCGTCGCAGTATCTCTCCCCGAGCACATTCCTCAACGAGCCTCACCCGGACCATGCCTTTGATGCACCTTGACTTCTGAGACTTCTGTCGGGTGACCCTTCGAGTGCCTCCATCCAGAGCACACTTCGAACGCCTTACCTCAATGCTGAGGACTTCGTCCACCATACTCCGAAGTCGCTCCATTCGAAGTAACCTTCAAAGTGCCTCACCTCCGAGGACTTTGCCTCGGGGTACCTTCAGCCTCCGCACTCTCTGCCTTCTCCTGGTGCACCTTGACCCGAGGACCGACCTCTACCCCACGCAGCCTTCGTGACCGAGCTCCCCGCTCAGCCTGGCATCAAGCCTTCGCTTGACCCAGGTTCACTTGTTGCGAACCGTCCATCGCCTCCGAAGTCACCTGCATACCACCGATAAGCATACAAGTGTTTCCAATACCCCGGAGACCTCTCCGGGTAAACAACCTCTGGTACACACTCTGGTGTACCGCCCAAAGTACCGAACCCTTCGGTACACAAGTCATCATGTTCTGTCGGACCCCTCCGACAGACACACTCCGCTGCAACAGCCGCAGCAACCAAACCCACCGAACCATTCGGTGAAACACCCTTCGAACCCCTTCGAAGAGACCCCTTCAAATTCAGAAGGTAAATCCTGTCAATCACTCATCACAGACTCTGAAATCAACCCTTGCTTTCTCAATGAGTTAATAGAAATTTCACTCTCACATTTTTTGCTTAGGGTTGGGATTTTGAGATACAATTTGTTGTCTTCTTTGCTAGGATTTTCTTGCGTGTCTTATGTAGTAGCGTACAGTCACAACTTTTTCATCTTCACTGGCTGTTTTGCTCTTGATTTTTTTCACCTGTCATACCTTGCACAAGACCTTTGCAGCACCGCACTCTTGACATTTTCACCAAGTCTCTTGATGCTTTTCGTTTTGCACTTTTGAGAGGAGAACTTGGTATTTGTCATCCTTATGGCATCTTGTGAGGGAGAGTTATGTATCACTGCATAAGCTTCTGTCATATGATTAATTGCTTTTACAAGTACATGCTTTATTATGCCTATGAAGTATTGTCTTTAATACTGTTGATTATACTCCTCTTGAATACTTCTGATATCAGTTATGAGCATGTCTTTTATTTTTGAAAATTGAAACATGATCTCTGCTTAGTCTGGTAACTAGCGTGTATAGGATGAGTGCACTTGCTATCTTTTACATGCCTTGGTAGCTAAGTCCTTTATACTTGGATGCAAACATGCAACTTGAACATCTCAAAAGCTTTACATTAAAATATTGTGCTGAAAATAAAAAACATCATAAGATTGATATCCATGCATTTTTGTGCTGAAATTGAAAAGATCCATGAGGGTTTGCATTGTCGCGCTACTTTGTTCTAGACTGCTTACCATAGCATTTTGGTATGAACTGGGACATTGAAGTGTATGCCGAGGCCAATGCTTTAAGATTCTGATGGTTTCAACTTAGGCTTAGATTGGTCGGTTAGCATAAGGTTGACATGCAAATAACCCATGGCACTAAAAATAAAAAGGAATCATAAAGCTTGACTTAATTGCATAACAAGTTTGCTGAAGCTCCTTGTGTTTGGATTTGCTTATATGATTAGTATTTGTTAGCTTTTGCATCTCATGCCTTGCCATGTCTAGTATGCTAGTCTGTGTGGTGATGCTTTTATTTGCTAAAATCTGAAAATGCTTGCTCATGCTTTTGTTTAGATGGTATTCACCTGAGATTTTCATACAGTACTTTTAGACAATATTCATGGCAAATGCTTGTTTTGTACTATAATTGGAGTTGCTTATGTTTCAGAAGCTTGCATTTACACTTCGCCCTCACACCCCTATTTGCATCATTTTATCACCTTGATGCTTGCATTGTCAAAGGGGTAGAATGTTTTACATGCTTTTGCCAAAGGGGGAGAATGTTTTAATGTTTTACATGTTTTTGCTAAAGGGGGAGTGGTTTTTGCCAAAGGGGGAGATCGGGGGAGATATTTTATCAAGTGACATGTTTTGGCTCTTTTCTGAGTTTTTATGGTCACTTGTGCGCTGAACTTAAAACTTTCATCATGTTTCTTTTTGGAGTTGTCAATGCACCATCAAGGGGGAGATTGTGGAACCAAGTGGGTCACACTGTGGTTTTTATCTTGGTGATGAGTGATTGACAAGTTTGCTCTATCATGGTGATGAGTGATTGGCTGTTTGGTGGCACCTGATGGGATCGGTGTGTGCGTGGAATTAGTTGCACCAATGGGATCAGTGTGTGTGTGTGGAGTTTGTGTGCCGATGTGATTGGTATGCATCACGTTTCGTGTTTTCGGCTTGTCTCATGTGTGCAGGGTGGAGATGTGTTGGACCGGAAACGGCGACCAGAGGGGGGGTGAATGGGAGCTTTTAAAATTTCGGGCTAAAAACTTAGCCTTCGGTTCTGTTCTGTCTTCTGCGGAACAGGCTTCGAACACAGCCTTCGAAGGTCTGGTTCGGAGGTACTTCGACAGCTCCGAACACAGGCTTCGCAGGAACAAAAGTTCGAAGCCAAGAAGACTTCGCTCCACTTACAACCCTCGAAAATCTACTCTGCTAAGTCAGTGCAGGCTCCGCACACAAGGTGCTTCGAGCAGGCTTCGCACTTCACCCTTTGCAGGAGCGGACAGCCCTCTGAGGACTTCGACCAAATACCTAGCGACAGCAACTGGTGCTGGGCTACGTACGCGAAGGTCTACACGCACACAAAAACGGACTACGCTAAGGGCTTCGACACAAGAAGCACTACGGGAAAGAACAGGGCTTCGCTAGTAAGCAGCGAGGTCTTGCCTCGTGTTACACAGAGCGACAGCACACTGTAAAACACACTTCGCGAGAAAAACACCCTTCGCCTAGACAGGCTCCGGTGAACTAAAACTAGCGAGGTATGCAAAGCGAGCTCAAGCAAAAGCACACAGAAACAGGGCTTCGCCGCTTGAACAAGGAACACTGAAATAAATTGAACTCAGAATGAATACAGCGAGGTCTGTCTACAGGAGCTCAACAGTAAATGCTCAAAGTGTTAAATGTTACCTACCGAGCCCCCATATTTATAGCCCACGGCTTCATCCTAAGGAAGTGACTACTTTACCCCTAGGGTTTACAACAGATTTGTCTCTACAGAACTAAGGGGTACAAAAGGTAGTCCACCTTTATTTTGGAGGCTTCTCTGTCAGCTGCAGAGGGGACAGTGTCAGCCTTTTTCAGAACAGACAGTGTCAGCCTTTACAGTGTTGACTTCTGGAACCTCCCTTCGCACGCGAGGGGTGCGGAAGCTTCGGCGAGAAGCCTACAGCCTGTTGGCCTTCGCTCCGCCGAAGAAGTTCTTCGATACAGTGACGGTTTTGAGCCGAAGCCGTCAAAGCCCCTTGGGCCTTCGCACCACCACCTCCGGAGTGGATCACCACGGCTTCGCAGCTACTCCGAGCTCGAACACCGTCCGTCCGTGTACCGAAGCCATGCATGGCCGAAGCACCACAAGACAATCTCACTCCGAAGCCCCACCTTCGGAGTACCACCCTTCGAAGTCCCTCCTTCGTCCAAGGCCTCCGCATGAAGCATTCCATGAGCACTCCGTCGCAGTGCCTCTCCCCGAGCACACTCCACGACGAGCCTCACCCGGACCATGCCTTCGATGCGCCTCGACTTCTGAGACCTTCGTCGGGCCACCTTCGAGTGTCTCCCTCCGGAGCACACTTCGAACTCCTTGCCTCCGCAGAGGACTTGGTCCACCAACTCCGAAGTCACTCCATTCGGAGTACCTTCGAAGTGCCTCACCTCCGAGGACTTGTATCGGAGTACCTTCAGCCGGAGCCACGCTCCGCACTCTCTGCCTTCACCTGGCACGTCTCGACCCGAGGACCGACCCGGACCACCTTCGCAGCCGCCGTGACGGAGCTCCCCGCTCCCTTGGCATCAAACCACCCGCTTGACCCAAGTTCACCTGGCTCGAACCTTGTCCGTCGCCTCCGAAGTCCCTGCGCACCACCGACAAGCAAACAAGTGTATCCAGTACTCCGGAGACCTCTCCGGGTTAGCAACCTCCGGTACACACTCCGGTGTACCGCCCAAAGTACCGAAGCCATCGGTACGAACCCTGTCATCGCGTACTGCCGGACCCCTCCGACGAGCACACTCCGCTGCACAGCTGCAGCAAGCAAACACCGAACACACTCCGGTGACACACCTCCGAACACCCTTCGGAGGTACCACCTCTGAAGCCCCTTCGGAGGTACCCTTCGAACAGAGGGTAAAATCCAGTCAATCACTCATCACATACACCGAAACCATCCTTGGTTTCTCAATCTCCCCCTTGATGAGTGCATTGACAACCAAATCGAAGTTCAAGAAAATTTAAAAACTTTCAGCACACAAGTGACCATAAAAACTCAGAAAAGAGCCAAAGCATGTCACTTGATAAAAGAATTTTTCTCCCCCTTTGTGAAAGAGTAAAAGCCCTTTTTGGCAGATCTCCCCTTGATAAGAACTCCCCCTGAGTTAAGCAAATTTTTCTCCCCCTTTATGTCAAAGACTCTCCCCCTTTTAAAAATTATGCCTTCTTGCGGCAGAGAACATAGCAAACCTCTCCCCCTTTGGCAATGCAAGCATCAAGGAGCAATCAAAAGATGCAAAGCTTCGGAATGAATAGAATTGCAAAGACATATAATGCAAAAATATGCCAACATTAAAACTAATGATCATGTGCTCAGCTCAATTTAACAATCTGTGAAACAAGATGATGGCATGTGATTTTGTCATTTTGAAGTAAAAGCATCACCACTTAGTCAAAACAGCTAGACATGTGAAGGCAAGGACTGCGCAAAGCTAACAATTTCTACATGAGACAGGCAAGTCTTGTTCAAAAGAAGCTGTGAAAGCAAACTTGATGAGCAATTAATTTTGCTGTTCTTTTTCTTAATGCCAGGGGTTATTTGTTTGTCCACCTTATACTTTCCAATCAAGCCAAGCCTAGGCATGAAAGCCATTTGAAGCTTAAGGCGGTGATTTTGGCATACACTACTCTATCCCAGTTCAGACCAATGTGCAATGGTAAGCAGTCTAGAATAGAGTAGTGCGACAAACAAACCCTCCTGGATCTTTTCATTTATACCAGACAAAGCATGGATTTTTGATTTTGATTCAAATATCTTGAAGAATATTCATGAATAAAGAACATATTTTTCAAGTTGCACATTTTAGCATCCAAGGAACAGTGTCTTGCTGTCAAGTAGATAAAAGATAGCTAAAAGCAGTCCAGCCTAAACAAGCTAGATACAAGATTGTGCGGTGAGCAAGTTTTGATTTTAGCAAATAAAACATCATGCACAATCAATGTTCCAGTCATATTTCATAGAGCTGAGCTGTCATGATTTCTTTGAATTAAAAGCAGGCATATAATAGCAAAAGATGTAAGTGCAATTCCACACATAATGAGCATATGCAAGACAATTAAAATCAGCTCCCCCTCACAAAATGCCGTAAGGGTGACAAATGCCAAGTTCCCCACGCAAGTAAGCAAATCGAGATGCATCAAGGGGTTTTGTAAAAATGTCGGCAAGCTGGTGTTGGGTATCAACATATTGAAGTTCAATATCACCCTTCTCATTGTGATCTCTGAGAAAATGATACCGTACATCAATGTGTTTGGTTCTGGAGTGCTGAACCGGGTTGTTTGCAATACAAATAGCACTAGTGTTATCACAGAAAAGTGGAACACTTTTATAATCTAACCCGAAATCCCGCAAAGTGGAGACCATCCACAAAATCTGAGAGCAACAGCTAGCTGCAGCAACATATTCGGCCTCAGCCGTCGATTGTGCAACACTAGACTGTTTGCGGGAAGACCAGCAAACCAGAGAAGTACCCAGAAAATGACAAGTACCAGAGGTACTCTTCCTATCAATTCTACACCCAGCAAAATCCGCATCTGAATAACCTCTAAGACATAAAGATGAAGACGATGAATACCATATGCCAAATTCAAGGGTGTGTTTGAGATACCTTAGGATGCGCTTTACCGCTTGGCGGTGCGAAGCTCGTGGTGAAGCCTGAAAACGAGCGCACAGACACACTGCGAAGTGTATGTCCGGCCTCGTGGCAGTCAAGTAGAGGAGGGAGCCGATCATGCTCCGGAACTCCTTCTGATCTACAGCTTCTCCATCTTCGTCAGGGTCCAATGCTACAGATGTAGCCATTGGAGTGGCGAGGGGCTTCGCATCGGACATGTCGAACTTCTTGAGCAGGTCCTTGGTGTACTTTGTCTGGTGGACACAAGTACCTTGTTTGCTTTGCTTGATTTGCAAACCAAGGAAAAAGGTGAGTTCACCCATCATCGACATTTCAAACTCCCTGCTCATGGTATCTGCAAACTCGGCTACTAAAGCATGAGAAGAGCCACCAAAGATGATATCATCCACATAAATCTGAACTAGGAGGAAATCTTTGCCATGCTTGAGAGTAAACAAAGTTTTATCAACAGAGCCCATCAAATACCCTCGCTCAAGCAGAAAAGACTTAAGCCTATCATACCAAGCCCGAGGGGCCTGCTTGAGTCCATAAAGAGCCTTATGAAGTTTAAGGACTTTATGTGGGTACTTGGGGTTTTCAAAACCAGGGGGTTGTTTTACATAAACATCTTCACCTATGAAGCCATTAAGAAAAGCACTTTTGACATCCATTTGATAGAGTTTGAATCCCCGAGATGTCGCAAAGGCAAGCAAAATCCTAATGGCCTCAAGGCAAGCAACAGGTGCAAAAGTTTCAGTAAAATCAATCCCTTCTAGTTGAGAAAAGCCCTGAGCTACAAGTCTAGCCTTATTTCTAACAATTGTTCCATCCTCCCCTTGTTTATTTTTAAAAATCCATTTTGTTCCAATGAAATGAACATTGGTGGAGGATCAACTAAAGTCCAGACTTGATTTCTTTCAAAATTCTCAAGCTCTTCATGCATGGCATTGATCCAACTAGAATCAGAAAGTGCATGACTAACATCTAAAGGCTCGAAAGAAGCAACAAAAGCAGCATTAGTGAAATGAGCGTGAGAACGTGTTACCCTTTGATCAAGCTCACCAATGATCTGCTCGGGAGGGTGCATCCTTTGGACATGATGTGGAGCTTCGCGGCGGGATGCAGTCTCCCCCTCAACTTGTGCGTTGGAGTGGTCCAAGATGACCGATGTTGAGGTAGTCGCTTCGGGACCTCGTGCCGAAGTAGTAGAAGCGGGGTCAGCTTCGGGGGTTGATGTCGAGGGTAGTAGGGGATCATCCTCGAATTCTCCGGGATCTTCGTCTTCGAATAGGGTCTGTTCCATGTCGTGTTCATTAGCCTGTTCAAGAGCAGAACTAACAGAGGGGGTTGATTCATCAAAAGTCACATCACATGACTCGATGACAGTGTTAGTTTCCAAATTATAAACACGATAAGAATGACCATGAGTAGTATAACCCAAAAAGATCCCGTCAGAAGATCGCGACTCAAATTTATCCAAATTTCCACGTTTTAGGATGAAGCAGCGACAGCCAAAAACTCGAAGATGAGTAACCTTGGGCTGTCTCCCAAAACGTAGCTCATAAGATGTCAAGTTTAAAATTGAGCGCAAGAAAATTCGGTTTGAGATGTAGCAAGCAGTGTTCATGGCCTCAGCCCAGAATTTTCTAGGAGTCCTATGCTCATCAAGCATCGTCCTAGCCATCTCAACCAAAGTGCGGTTCTTTCTCTCAACGACACCATTCTGTTGAGGAACCCGCGGAGCAGAGAATTGATGTTCTATGCCATGCTCCATGCAAAAGTCAACAAAGAGACTATTTTTGAACTCGGTGCCATTATCGCTTCGAATGAATTTTAAAGCACCTGGGAGTTCAGTGAAAAGTCTCAAAGCCAAGCTCCGAAAGTGTGAAAACACTTCATCCTTGCTGGCAAGAAAGAAGACCCAAGAGTAGCGAGAGAAATCGTCGACAATAACAAGTACATACCACTTCCCGCCTAAAGAACTAACCCGAGAAGGACCTACAGTGTCCATATGGAGAAGTTCTCCGGGCTGTTCAGTCATCACTGTGGTGACTGGCGAATGCGAAGCGGCAATCATTTTTCCATGTCGACAAGGAGCGCAAACTAAATTCTTCTCAAACTTGAGCTTGGGCAATCCTCGGATCAAGCCTAGGGCGCTCAATCGAGCAAGCAACTCAAAGCTCATATGCCCTAGTCTCCTATGCCACTTCCAAAGCTCAGAAGTCGAATGTGCAACAAGACAATGAGAAGAACCAGACGACTCTGAAAAATCAGCTCCAAAAACTCTCCCAACCCTAAAGATCTTACAAACCACAACGCCATCTGAATTGAGCACTTGTGAAGTATCGCGATGAAATCGCACTTCGAAGCCCTCATCAAGCAACTGAGATACAGACAACAAATTGTATCCCAGGTTCTCAACCAATGCAACATGTTTGAGAGTGAAATTCGAGTTAATTCTTACCACACCTTACCTTTCACTCTACTCCTTCGATTGTTTCCGAAGGTGATATGTTCCCTTTGCTTGGTTGTAGTGAGGCTGGAGAACCAAGCTGCATCTCCGGTCATGTGGCGCGAACAACCGGAGTCCATGATCCACGTGCCCTCCAAGCCTCGACCTGTCGCCTACACATGATAAGAACGCCTCGATCGCTCAGTGTTGGGGTGAGTAAAATAATGACGAGGCATCCAGCACTGAGTGACACGAGTAGTAGGCACAGTAAAAGCAGACGGTCTACACACATAATAATCAGAATGATGCAAAGTGCGAGGTCTACCTACATGCAAAGAACGCAAAGCATGTCGAGGTCTCCTACTCTGACGAGGAACAAAGCTACTCGCCCGAGGTCTACCACCATATGGAACATGGTGAACACCTCGAGGAGCAAAACCTCTCCGAGAAGCACGAGGAGCCTCGAAAACAGGACGAGAGTAAAACTCGGACTCATGCATACCTAAAGATGGGTAATGCATGTCCTGATAGCTCATCGCCTGTGCACGTCGCTCATCCTTGATGCGACGGAAACAGAAACCAATCAAATGACCCGCCCACTGACAATAAGAACAGTGAAACACTCTCCTGGGGGCACTCTCATGGGTCATAGGAGCAACTCTCACAGGCTCCTTGGGTTTCTTCTGTGTGGTTTTCTTGGGAGGATTTTTCTTGGTAGGAGGTGTGGTTTTCTTTGATGGATGGGTAGGCTTTTTGGCTGATGGGGTGTCTAACAGAGCTCTCTCTTTCTCTAGGGTGGTAGGAGAGGTAAAACAGTTTTGGCCTTACTGTCTGAAGCTATCCTCTCAAAACCCAAACCTAGAGCTACCCCGGCTCTATCAGCACACAACTTGGTCTTGGCCAAGAGCAAATCCATCCTACCCTTCCCTTCAGTGCACTTATTCACCACAGAAAGAAGGTATTCATTTTCAGACATGAGGTTCTCAGCTCGCTCTCTAGCAGTGCCTAGCTGGTCCTTAAGGGTGATGCAAGTGTCACAAACAGGTTGCACATCCTTAGAACTACCGGCCCTCTCCAATCTAGCCTCTAAATCATGAACATGTTTATCACGTAAATTAATGCTCTCGCGCAATAAAGAACAGTTCATGCATTCAATAATTTCATGAGGTCTAGAATCCACCTCCAAAAGCTGCTTCTGTGCAGTCTCAAGCTCAGAGAGAGTTTGAGCATGTACAGAGCGCAACTGAGCAAGCTCACTCATGACAACAGTACATGATTCACAATCAGCATCATCATATTTAGACTTAAGCATGGCATATTCAGTAGATACAGATTCTAGCCTAAGTCTAAGGTCTTTTCTTTCTCTAGCGGCTTGCACAAGCAATCTATCCTGACCAAGCACTACTTCATTCAGCTCATCTAATTTAATTAGAAGCTGGTCAGATGATAGGTTTACCTCAGATGAGTCAAGCTCATCGCCGCTGTGATCGCTGTCGGCCATGAAGCAAAGGCCGGTGAAGTCACGTCCCTTCTTGTCCTTCTTGTCCTCCTTCCTTGGGGACTCCTCCTCCTCAGAGCTCGACTCCTCAGTTGAGGACGTGTCGATGTCGCTGAGAGCAGCAACAAAAGCTCTGGAAGCGGCCTTGGCTACTTTCTTAGCCATCTTGCCGCGCTTGCCCTTCACAAAGGGCTTCCTCTCCTTTTTGTGGAATTTGGGGCGCTCACTCTCATCTCTCTTCTTGACCTTGGGGCAATTGGCCTTAATGTGAGAGGTGTCTCCACATTCATAGCAGCCACTAAAACCACTTCTCCTCTGATCCCGTCTCTCATGATGAAAGCGGGTGAACCTCCGGGCAATGAGAGAAAGCTCATCATCAGCTAGAGTATCCACCTGCTCCTTTGTGACGGAGACCAGGGAGGACAAAGCAAAACCATCTGCAAGAACACAAGTGCCTGATGTGCTTGGTTGTGCAGTGGTGCCACGGCTAGTGCTAGAAACCAATGCCAATGGCTGTGGCAAAGAGCTTCTGTGCACAGCAAGAGATGCCTTGGCAATCTCTGTGGACTTCAGCTTGCTAAAGAGTTCATCACAGGTTAGAGTGTCATAGCCTGTGGACTCCTCAATGCTGGATATCTTCACCTCCCATATGCTACGGTCAAGAGCATAGAGAAGCTTGATAGCCCTATCGTGATCACTGTAAGCAAGCGTCCCGTTGGATCGCAAGTTACTCACTATCGCGTCAAAGCGAGAAAACATGGCATCTACAGATTCACCAGGTGCCTGCACAAACAGCTGATACTGTTGATTGTAGGTGCTTTGGCGCCTGGCCTTGATCTGAGCAGAGCCCTCATGAAAGACAGTGAGTGTTGTCCAAATCTCCCTAGCAGTCCTAAGGTGTTGTACCCTATCAAACTCACTCCGACTCAAACCAATGAACAGTATGTTCCTTGCCTTCGAGTTGGCAATATACTGATCTTTTTCAGTTTGAGTGGTGCGGGTATCAGGGATGGAGTATTGTGAGTCCACAATCTCCCAAATTGCATTTCCTTGGCTTAATAAGTAAGCCTCCATGCGCACCTTCCAGTATGCAAAATCTGTCCCATCGAACAGAGGAATTTTACTGCCTCTATCCATGTCGCCAACAGATCACAAAACCGGTTAAGGTCAACTGGTGATCTTAACCCGCTCTGATACCAATTGTTGGACCGGAAACGGCGACCAGAGGGGGGGTGAATGGGAGCTTTTAAAATTTCGGGCTAAAAACTTAGCCTTCGGTTCTGTTCTGTCTTCTGCGGAACAGGCTTCGAACACAGCCTTCGAAGGTCTGGTTCGGAGGTACTTCGACAGCTCCGAACACAGGCTTCGCAGGAACAAAAGTTCGAAGCCAAGAAGACTTCGCTCCACTTACAACCCTCGAAAATCTACTCTGCTAAGTCAGTGCAGGCTCCGCACACAAGGTGCTTCGAGCAGGCTTCGCACTTCACCCTTTGCAGGAGCGGACAGCCCTCTGAGGACTTCGACCAAATACCTAGCGACAGCAACTGGTGCTGGGCTACGTACGCGAAGGTCTACACGCACACAAAAACGGACTACGCTAAGGGCTTCGACACAAGAAGCACTACGGGAAAGAACAGGGCTTCGCTAGTAAGCAGCGAGGTCTTGCCTCGTGTTACACAGAGCGACAGCACACTGTAAAACACACTTCGCGAGAAAAACACCCTTCGCCTAGACAGGCTCCGGTGAACTAAAACTAGCGAGGTATGCAAAGCGAGCTCAAGCAAAAGCACACAGAAACAGGGCTTCGCCGCTTGAACAAGGAACACTGAAATAAATTGAACTCAGAATGAATACAGCGAGGTCTGTCTACAGGAGCTCAACAGTAAATGCTCAAAGTGTTAAATGTTACCTACCGAGCCCCCATATTTATAGCCCACGGCTTCATCCTAAGGAAGTGACTACTTTACCCCTAGGGTTTACAACAGATTTGTCTCTACAGAACTAAGGGGTACAAAAGGTAGTCCACCTTTATTTTGGAGGCTTCTCTGTCAGCTGCAGAGGGGACAGTGTCAGCCTTTTTCAGAACAGACAGTGTCAGCCTTTACAGTGTTGACTTCTGGAACCTCCCTTCGCACGCGAGGGGTGCGGAAGCTTCGGCGAGAAGCCTGCAGCCTGTTGGCCTTCGCTCCGCCGAAGAAGTTCTTCGATACAGTGACGGTTTTGAGCCGAAGCCGTCAAAGCCCCTTGGGCCTTCGCACCACCACCTCCGGAGTGGATCACCACGGCTTCGCAGCTACTCCGAGCTCGAACATCGTCCGTCCGTGTACCGAAGCCATGCATGGCCGAAGCACCACAAGACAATCTCACTCCGAAGCCCCACCTTCGGAGTACCACCCTTCGAAGTCCCTCCTTCGTCCAAGGCCTCCGCATGAAGCATTCCATGAGCACTCCGTCGCAGTGCCTCTCCCCGAGCACACTCCACGACGAGCCTCACCCGGACCATGCCTTCGATGCGCCTCGACTTCTGAGACCTTCGTCGGGCCACCTTCGAGTGTCTCCCTCCGGAGCACACTTCGAACTCCTTGCCTCCGCAGAGGACTTGGTCCACCAACTCCGAAGTCACTCCATTCGGAGTACCTTCGAAGTGCCTCACCTCCGAGGACTTGTCTCGGAGTACCTTCAGCCGGAGCCACGCTCCGCACTCTCTGCCTTCACCTGGCACGTCTCGACCCGAGGACCGACCCGGACCACCTTCGCAGCCGCCGTGACGGAGCTCCCCGCTCCCTTGGCATCAAACCACCCGCTTGACCCAAGTTCACCTGGCTCGAACCTTGTCTGTCGCCTCCGAAGTCCCTGCGCACCACCGACAAGCAAACAAGTGTATCCAGTACTCCGGAGACCTCTCCGGGTTAGCAACCTCCGGTACACACTCCGGTGTACCGCCCAAAGTACCGAAGCCATCGGTACGAACCCTGTCATCGCGTACTGCCGGACCCCTCCGACGAGCACACTCCGCTGCACAGCTGCAGCAAGCAAACACCGAACACACTCCGGTGACACACCTCCGAACACCCTTCGGAGGTACCACCTCCGAAGCCCCTTCGGAGGTACCCTTCGAACAGAGGGTAAAATCCAGTCAATCACTCATCACATACACCGAAACCATCCTTGGTTTCTCAAGATGCTATCACATCTTTCAAACGTCTAGCCGTGATGTCTTTTCACACTCATTAATTATAGTTGAAACCTTTCATCTTCTAGTACTTTGTAAAACTTTTCCCAGGGTCCTGGCTCCCTAGAACTTTTTCTTATCCCTTTCGCTTCTTCTTCTTTGGCCAGTTCACAACTACGATGGATGTCGCTGGGTCTAACACATTTATATTTATTTGTGGTGGTGTCGAACTAGGCTTCATTTCACACAATTTTGTACTAGTATTCTTTAAGTCGAAGATTCGGTTCCTCTAATATCAGGTCTGCAAAGATCTTGGCACTTTGAAAACTGAACTCATGATTACCTTTTATCAAACATTGTCGGTGGCCCCCACCAGATCCGGCGGGATCGGTTTGACCCAGTTGCCGAGGAGTCTCCTTTTTCTTTATAAGTACTCCGGTCACTCTACCTTTCTTCTTCACGATTTCTGCCCACTATTCACTTTTTCCCGATCTCGTCGACATCTTCTTCCGGTTCTAATCACGACCGCGCCGCTCGTTGTCTTCTTCTTTGCCGATCCCGCACGCTAGCAACGCCAACGATGGCCACCATCAACATGATCCCCGAGGTAAGTTTTCGGCATTCTCCTCTTTTTGTTGTTCTTTAGTTCTTCTTGGTTCATCCGCCACTTTTACTCATTGTTCCTCTTTTCCTACTATTTATTTTTGCTTTCTTCTCTGTAGAACTTGTAGAACCAAGTTTTGATCCCCATAGCCACCCATCTCTCTTATTACTATCTGGGCCCTTTGGGTAACCCTGATCCCGCAGATTTTATAAATGCCGAGACCTACTGAATCCCCTTTAAATACTCCCTTATGCTTTCCTCCAACTGGGAATCCAATTTTGAATCTTTTCCTCCCTCTCTTTCTGGTTAGCATGACTGGTACCTCAGGGTATCGTCCACCTACTGTGCTTACTTGTAAGAGACTGATGCCATTGCATTAGCATTTCCCTCACTGAACCATATCAAAATGAGCCGATGCTTGGCCGCCTCTTGCTATTTTTGGTCTGATGCCTTGAACGCCTTCATTTTTGGTCATGGGCCGATGAGTCCCACTTTTCTTGACGTCTTATTTTTGACTTGTCTTGACATCGACTCATTGACCAACCCTTTCTTCTTCCGTTCCAAACCAACCCACCACATTAGCACCAAATCTAACGATAGGTGGAGCCGATATATTGTGAGGCACAGCAAGACAATCAACCCCGTAGATGCTCGCGAACATGTTGCCTTTCTCACCCTTTGGTTGGAGAGGTTCGTCTTTTGTGTATCACCCCTGGGTAAAACCTTCCAATTCTAGTTCTTAGTTGAACAACTGGCCACCTAGGTTAAGATTCCCCTTGGTCGATACCTCCTTGGGGGCACTTACCGCCTCCTTCATCTTGCATCGACTGTGGAACCAAGTGGGGTCACACGGTGGTTTTTATCTTGGTGATGAGTGATTGATAAGTTTGCTCGATCATGGTGATGAGTGATTGGCTGTTTGGTGGCACCGATGGGAGCAGTGTGTGCGTGGAATTGGTTGCACCAATGGGATCGGTGTGTGTGTGGAATTTTTGTGCCGATGGGATCGGTGTGCCGATGTGAATGGTATGCGTCGCATTTCGTGTTTTGGCTTGTCTCATGTGTGCAGGGTGGAGATGCTAGCCAACTGTCAATGGCGGGTGATCAAGGGTCGAGCGGGGAAGCTTGATGCCAGAAGATCAAGGAGGTCGGGTGAAGTTAGGGATGATCTCAGGAGTACACGTGGAGATAGAGCAAGACATGGACGGACGGATGATTGAGGCAGCATGTCGACCAAGTCAGCGAAAGGGAGGCCAGTGCAAGTGATTAGGTGTCTCGAGGGGATCGAGAGCAAGAGAGACTTGCTGGCGGTCGAGTTCGCGGATTGGTGTCACGTGTCGGTGATCGGGAAGGCTTTGTCGGTTTCGGCTAAAAACCATTGTATCAGAAAATGTTTTTAAATTCCAATAAATAGGAGTTTATTTTTTGGTTTAGTCGTCTAGATTAAATGTAATCTTTTAGTATTTTTCTGAATTTTTAATTCTGAAAAATACTAAAAGAATAGGTTAAAAGTTGTAATAAAATAGGTGTATACTTTTGGGTATTTTTCTGAATTTGTAATTCTGAAAAATACTCAAGGGTAATTAGGTAATTTCATGGTAATTAACCCCTAATGGCATTTTAGGAAATACCTTTATAGTTTTGCCTATATAAAGGATCCCATGCTTAGGGGTTGAGGAGATCTTTTTGGCTGAACACTTTTGGGGGCTGCACATTTTAGAGGAATAGCTATTCATTCCACAAATTTCTCTCTCTAGCTTCCTCTCTCTTTTCAGCCGATTCTATTTGATTGTCGTGCGATTGATTCTTACCTTCAACAGTTTTGTCGCTCTGTAGCATATCATCGGCAAAATCCTTGTGCGCCACCTAGCTTCACGTGCATTCAGGTAAGTGTTTGTTTCTTGTGTTCTTTGTCAATCGATGCACTTTCTTCTGGTTTTTCCCCATTTGGATTTCATTTTATCTTTGCCAAAGCATCAATGTTGTTAACCATTGTTCAAGTGGATTAATCATTTTGCCATTGCTTGGTTCGAAATTTTTGAAGTAGGTTATCAACACTATTCTGTTTCAGCCGAAGATAATTTTGAGGATTGCAACTTGGGTATCTATTTCCAAATTTGATTCAGTTGTGCTTGTTTTCAATTCTTGATTAGCCGATACTTTATCTTCAAATCCTTCTCTGTGAATTCTTCGTAGGATCTACTATTACTCATCAGTTTGACGTGAGAATATTATTTGTTGTCGGTTTTCCCTGCTTCTGAAGCTTTTTTATCCGAAATCTTTTGGACATTTCTTTGTGTACAGAATGCCTGAATCATGCACAAGTTTGTAGCATGGTTTTCCAGCCAAAATTGTGTTGAATTCAGATTGATTTCTGCATCTACGTTTCACTGTTTTGTTGCCTGAAATACTACAGAGAGTACAGTTATGCATAAATCCTTGATGTGCTACAGGATTGCTTGGCTCTCACTGTTTTTGGTCGGTTTTCTCTGTTGATTTCACCGGAATGTCTGTTATGCATCAGGAATAATGCGACAGTGCATAAATCCTTGATGTGCTACAGAAATCAAGTTTGAGCAGGAAGTTTTGTTTCAAATTTGAGGGGATTTTTAACTACTACTTGGTTCGATTGTTTTTGATGATCAATTGAGTTGCATGATTGGCTTATGTATGTGATCAAAGCCATTGCTAGATTTTTGATCATCAGTTGAAAGTTCTACTGAAGCAATTTTGTACTCTCATTTTTTCTTCTGTCAGGAGGTTCAGAGTCCAACTTAAGGGAATCGGCATTTTATTGTCCAACTGAAAAAGGGTCCGGCAATTCATAGTCCGACTAAGAAAGTGAGTCGGTCATTCAAACTCCGAACTAGGCACTGTCGGTATTTTATAGTCGACCAAAGGGATAATTTAGTGCTGGTGATCTCTCAATCTGTCATCTCACATCATATCAGACAGGAGGGTGATAGCATCTGGTTTATCTGAAATTTTGTTGTGTTGTTACATCTGCTTCCATTTATTCATTTAGAGGCGTGTTGGGTGATTTGAAAAGGTCATCATATTCGCAAGAATTTGTCGAGGCGCCTATTCACCCCCCCCCCTCTAGTCGCCATTCCGATCCTACATCGACCAAACTTTCATTTGGCTATCCTATCTACCACCTTAATGGCCCGTGGTGGTTCCTCCCGCTCTGGCTCAACGTTTATAGGGCCAATGTTATCAGAGGGCCCCTTTTGCTCAAATGCATTTTCCTATCGATTTTCTAGAATCGGCTACTCATATCTATCGTTGTTGCTCTTCTTTGGGTGAGGCGGCAACATGTTTTTTTCGCTTTTCCTTTGTCTCTTGCGTCCCTAGCCACCTAATTCAGTGGCTTTTATCTTGGATTCTATGACCAAACCATCTGGTATCCCTTTGAGTTCTACTCAGAGTACGAGTGCCCTCATCGGCTAACCTTGCTTGATGTGCTATGGGACGAAGAATCTCTTCGTATTTTCACGACTGCTATTTTTCCTTTCTTGCTCCCAACGATCTTTGTGAGACAATTGGGCTTCGGCCAACTCCCACCCTACTTATTCTTTGTCGACCAGATCCAAGTCCGTGTGGAAGTTAAGGATATCATGGAGTGGGATCGCCTTTTTCACATGACCGATGGGATCCCCGCTGGCGATTTTGTTTCTTGGAGAGTCAAGCTAAAGGAGAATGTTTTCAATTGCCCTTCATTGCTTTACCAGCAACGGCTTCACCCAGACAAAGCTGACGCAGGGGCCCGAGGTATGCATTTTCACCTTTACTAGTTTGCTTTGTATCCTATTGGTCGATAGAGTGTTCAGTCTGATAGCGTGGGCATGGTCATCGGCAGAGTGTTCAGCCTGATAGCGTGGGCATGGTCATCGGCCCCATGGCCAATAGGATCATTCATTCCTATTTATTCTATTCTCACCACAGACATCGTCCTGATAGCCGATTAGCGTTGCCACTAACATTGTTCTTTATGATACATTATTAGTTACAGGGTCAAACTGATTGGCACGCTCAAAACCTTATTTTTTATAAGATTATAGAACCTGCACTAGAGTTAAATAGATCTCCCAGGTCACGCGTGTGACCAAAAACTACACCAACACACTGTTAGCACACCTAGTGTGTCGGGGATATGATCCAAGGTACCCCACTGAGTGGTTTCACTCGGATCATCGACTGATGGCTAGGCCATCCCATGAAGGACTTCCCGACTGCCAGGCCTCCCACTCGGGAGCAGATGCGCCCGAGTGGTGAGATGCCAATGGTCAGCCTGGGGCTATCTTCCCAATGGTTATCTCCAACCAACACCAACGATTACCTCCAATCAATGCCAATGCTCAATGACAGTCATTAGTGCCAATTAAAGGCAGTTATGCTAGTAGTTATGCGGTTGTTTACGCATGCTATCAATGTTATGGTTAATTTTTGTAACTCCCCAGTCCTTCTCATATAAAAGGATTAGGGGAGGCCCTGAGAAGGGCATGTGACACACACATCAGGTCAACACAGCACGTAAGAGTAGGACTGACTCATTTGAGACATCCCAACACTCAGACGCCATAGTCCGAGACACATTGTCGGACACCTCCTATTCATCCATACACACACAGGAGAAGGGTTATTATCCTCCGAGAGGCCCGAACCTATCAAAAATTCTCTCGTATCTATCTCCTTATTGTTTTTACCCTTTTCTTGCCCCTCTCAACCAGGGTAACCATCGAATCCATCGCTACGACTCCTCCTTTCTGCCTACACACATCACATTACGGGTACCCCCTATAGGCTTGCCGTTCCCACGCAACGACAACTGGCATACCAGGTAGGGGAGGAGTTTTGTGGCCCGCTGATCGAATCGATGGTTGTCATCTACAAATTCAACACTAAGGTACCCAAGGGCACCGTATTCGCTTTCAAAAGATTGACTTTCATCAGTGACTGCATGAACCAACTGGTTCCCACCATTTCTTCGCTAAGGGTGAAGACTTTGCCCATGTCGTCGGCGACACCTTCTTCATCGACAATTTAGGTGTCGTGGCGGACCACTCCATTGAATATACTCTCCAAAGGTCATCTGTTGGGGACCTCTGACACCCCCGGGGACCTCCAAAGGTCATCATCCACTACTGTTGTCGTCTCAGAGCCGTCACTCCCGACTGTCTAGGTCGGGGGAGCACGGACATCCAAGTGAGCATCGAGTAAGCTCTCTTGTCAAAGACGCCCACTAGATCATCAACGGTCGCATCAATGCCCGCAACCTCCTTCGTCGACGACAAGGACGTAGAGTGGCCACGCCACTTTCGGCCGACTAGAATCACTCCATATGACGGTAAAACTGACTCATCTCAATGTCTATGACTAGAATCCCAGCCACATGATCACTGTCGCCGAACAGTTCGCCAGTTCTAAAGACGTTGAGTGGGAGCAGATGCTCCCGAAGCTGCACGACATCAATGAAGATCGAAAGAAGAAGGAGGAACATCGCCGAACACCCATGGCCCAGTCAGTTACCTACGGCCCGCCGATCGCCCACCTTCAAAGATCGCGCCGACCACAGTTAGCCTCGCCTTCAGACAAGAAGAGGAAGGAGAAGGATATCATGATTGCTAACCGCGGCACTCGGTCACGAGACCGAGATGACATGGCCTTGCAGGAACTGCTAGATAAGCACTGCATCATTCATCCTAACCGCAATCACACTACTCGGAATTTCTTTCAGTTGCAGAACCAGATGGTGAGAGAAGTTGGAACGTCCCACTGACTTGAAAAACATCGCTCGGACACCGATGAAAGAAGATCCGAAGACGCCAGGAGCAAAGATGATGCTCCTTCGGGAAGGAACGATTTCCAGGAGCCCGCCCGAACGGTCTCCATGATATTCAGAGGCACGGTGGCCTCCGAGACGAAGCATCAACAGAAGTTGATGACCCACCGCGTGAGCACCATTAGCACCGAGGTGCCGGAGTGCCTTCGATGGTCCGAGGTTCCAATTAACTTTGACCACCGGGACCAGTGGACTGATGTCCCTAAACCCGAGTGGTTCTCGCTCATCATCAACCCTATCATCCTGAAGGTTCTCCTGAAGAGGGGCGCTGGTCGATGGGGGAAATGGCCTCAACATCCTATTCAAAGGGACGCTTGGGGGCTCTCAGCATCGACAACTCGGCGCTCTAGAAGACCGACACTCCCTTTTACGAGATTGTCCTAGGGAAGGTGTCCCATCCCCTCGGCACAATCACCCTGCCGATGACGTTCGGTGTTCGGGATAACTACTGAACCGAGTACGTTAATTTCTACATGGCGGGTTTCGAGACTGCGTATCACGCCGTCCTCGGAAGACCTTCACTCGCCAAGTTCATGGTGGTGCCCCACTACACCTTGGGTTAGAACCGGTTAAGGATACGGAAAAACCATAACCTTGCTCTGATACCACTTGTACGATCGAGAGTAGCGACCAAAGGGGGAGTGAATGAGCGCCTTAACAAATTCTTTCAAATTGATGGTCTTACCTTTTAACACCCAATGCACCTCAAAAGACAACCAGCAGAAACAAACTAGTTCACACACAAACTCATGGAAGAAAGCCTAGTGTTATCACTCTCCTGTCAGGTATGAAATGAAGCGACAGTCTAAGAGATCACAAGCACGGAAAATAATTTAGCCTAAAAATAATCGATGTCCTAATCGAAAATACACCACCACAGTGCTTAAAGGCATATTAAAATAACTCACAGTACAAATGACATCCCCACAAAAATTTCACCAAATCACAGATAATCCATTAAGCACATACAGATCATCCTAAAATCACTAACAGTTCACAAATATGAGGAAGCACAATATTTAACATATTTAATCTAGACAAAATAATCATAGTAAATAAAATGTGCTCTCTGTAATTTAATCTAACACGGAATATTCAAAGATAAATATTGTAGTACATGAGAATTGATAAGAATAAAAATTAATGTGCAACTGAATCAGTCTTCCTGCTTCCACAAGGTTCGGACTGCCTTGAATGCAGCTTCCAGCCACGCACTGCCACGCAACAGGGAAAATGTAACACCCAAAATTTTAGAGCAATAATATATACTCAGAAAAATTAGAATTTTCAGAAAAAAGATTTATTTTAATTCTCATAAAGGTCAAAAATGCCTAAATAAATGGAATCCAAAGAAATAATTCAAATCATGGTCTGAAAAAAATATGTTATGTTCCTAAGATCAAGATACAATTTTGGGAATTTTTACAAATTTTTTCAACCTTAAATGCTAGTCCATAATTTAAAAATCAATACCTGCAATTATTTTTATTCGGAAAATCAATTTAAATGTTATTGGGCCACTCCCCTCATTTCTCTCCCCGACCGGCCCAACTCATCCTCCACGCCATCCATCCTCTCACTGACAAGAAGGCCCCGCCTGTCGGCGCGCTCAGTCTCACCCGAACCCAGGCACACCTGTCAGCCTCCTCCCCTCACGGCTTACGCACTTAGGCCCACCTGTCGGTGCCGACCATTGCGCCGTTGGACCTCATCCGCTCGCTGACCGGTGGCCCTGCCCTGTCAATCGTATTCAACCTCGAGCTTCCATTGTTAGGGTTGGGTTTTTCTTAGATTAATTTGCTTGTGCAGTTTTGTCGTCAAACGGTTTGTGAGACCCCAAATTTCAAGTCCTTCAAATTATTATCTACAATCCAGATTGTGTTTATCTTGTTCTTGCAAAGTTTTATGATTTATTTGCGGGATCAAAGCCTTTGTAGTGAGGTCGACTACGTGGAAGCGTGGCTGATAACGACTAGACGAGAGAGTGTAGCGATTGTAAGGTTTCGATTCGCTGATCGGAAGCTTTAAAGCATGAACATCCACTCATCACCTCAATCGTACCTATCGGAAGATTGGGCCACCCTTTACACCTTAGTGATCATCACAGGAGCCCCACAAAGGTCCCACGAGGGTGAGTCATGCACTAGAGCGGTTCATAGTTTTTGACCAACGGGCAGCGCGACATATTGTTGTTGGACAATGACAAGCTCAAGACCTATGCGGAAGCAGTGATGGGACCAGACTCTGAGAAATGATTTGGAGCCATCAGATCCAAATTAGAGTCCATGTAAGAAAACTAAGTTTGGAACTTGGATCGATCCACCCGATGGTGTAAAAATTATTGAGTGTAAATGGATCTTTATGAAAAAGATAGACGTCGATGGAAATGTTCACATCTATAAGGCATGATTGGTGACAAAAGGTTTTAGACAGATTCAAGGTGTTGATTATGATGAAACATTTTCACATGCCGTAATGCTTAAGTCTATCCGGATCATCCTACCAATTCCCGCAATTAATGATTATGAGATATGGTAAATAGATGTCAAGACGACTTTCTTGAATGGAAACGCTTATTTGTGCATCAAAACATGAGTTATAAAACATACTACTGTGAGTAAAAATTTGTACTTTGTATTGGTGCACAAATGATGATTAAAAGGATAAGTAACTGAAGGAATATAAGATAGAAATGAAAGCGTACACTGGAATATAAGATGAAATGAAAGCGCACACTGACTTCTGGCTAATGAACTAAATAATTGCCTTGTGTTTGGATTAAATTTTGCATACTCACACGGAGCTGCACATAAAATTGGAATAGTACTCAATACACCAAGGGTATAATATCGACTTTATTTCAATCAAATATATTAACATGATAACAAAATACTGAAAGGTTCTTCTGAACTAATCCAATTAGTTCTCAATGATAATCAGCCACATCATGTGATAATATGTACTAAACATCGTTGCTGCTGCTCTTCATGCCTGAACGATAACAACTCCTCTTCTCTCACCCCCTTGGTTTCTGCCTCAGCTGCATTCACACAACAACTCAGCTCGTGTAAGCAAGCTTATATAAGTGAGATGTGAATGACAATATGCTCTGAAATCAAGATTATTTTGCGAACAAGACAGGTTCATGTCTGTAGCCTCATCTGCACTCATTGATTGTCTCATCTCAGCAATGTGTAGATAAGTCACAACTCATAAGTGGAGAAGCATAGAATAAAATGTTGTATTCTTCTTGTCAGTGTGGTGATCATGATAGACTGAATAGTTAAGAGAACAATGTCTGCAATTAGATAGTGGACAAGACCATGTAGCCTGAATTGATACTTTCTTGGCTGAGATTGCTCACAGTTTATGTGATTGTGAAGATGAGTCTCTCTTGTTTATCCAAATCAATAGACTAGGTATTGTCCACATGAATGCTAATGATATTAATGTGATCAGGAGAGGCACCTGAAATACTAAGCTGATGAGTAAGTAGAGTAGGTATCGTTACTTTTGTGTTGTATTGATGATTAGATCAATCCAATCGCCCTGCTATGCCTTCTATCTAATTGGATTGATCTGATCATCGTCAGTATATTGTATATGTGTGTTGAACCCTGTCTGTGAAGTGTATTGGCTGATTTCTAATCTATCTAGCAAGTAACAGGTATGACAAATGTGCGGCCCTGGTCCTGGATGTGGAGTGCAAAGAAGCGAAAGGCTGAATCTTTGGCCTTGGCAGCATGTTAGTTTGATGCCAAATTTAAGGATAAACACATGAAAAGCATGGCCTCTTTTCTGGTTTGAGAATCTCTAAAATGGAAAAGGCCAGGATAACACATTCAGTAGTTCTCATGGAAGATGGAAATTCTGGTGTTCCTCCTCTTTCAGTCAAATCATTGTGTTCTCTAGAGATCTAAACCACCAACTGAAAACCAAGTCGAGCTAAACATAAGGAAATTATTTAAGGAGACTAATGAAGATAATGGACTATATCTGATAAAATATTTAAACTATTAAATTAGTTAAAACATCCTTAAACACTTTAGGATGGAGGACTATATGATATGATATCCAACAACAAGTAAATTATCTATGTACTTGCAGCAGAAAACTTGCTAATTGCTTCAAGACATAAGAAGAAATAAAGACATATCTATCCATGACAGAGAAGTCAGAGATCACCAAACTTATCAGAAACAAAAAAAGAAACTTTTTTTCGGAACAAAAACCTGATGTAGCTTAGACACATAGCTGAGCGTAACAAGTTCTATATGAAAATTCACCACCATTAATCTTCTGAAGACTCACTACCATATCTTTTAACATAAAAGAAACAATTCCAGGGTTGAATGGATCATCGGAGCAGCATACTCAAAGATCTTAACTGGTCCAAGACCACAAAGAATCAAAATTAGTTGAAGTCCCTTCAAGTAAAAATGAGAATACAGAGAAAATTACTCGTACAACCAAGAAAACTGCCATGAAGTAGAAAACACCAGAATTCAAGCAATGAAATAAGCAGAACTAGAGAATATGAATACGTCTAGTGAGCAGGGACCGCGGAATTACCTCAAGAACCCACCGACGGCGCTGGGGTTTCTTGCGCTGCAGGCAGAGGGAAGTCACCGGTGCTGGCGTCTACGCGAGGGAGGTCACCGGCATTGGGAAGGGCCCTGGTGTAGGAGCAGAAGTGGTGGCCTAGTGGGGACTTATTAGATCTGAGCGTCGTCGCCCGTGCTGCAGCCCCTGACCGACCCTCCGCCTGGCTTTGGGAGGAGGAGGAGGGTGCAGGGCGTAGAAAGAATGGCAGCGAGCGTTGGGGATGAGGGAGTGCAGGCGGCTAGGGTTAGGTAGGGTTTGGGGCGTGCGGGCGGGGACGATGGCGCCGACGACGGCGTCCGAGGGCGGTCGGGCAGGGGCGGTGCTAGGGGAGGGGGGCAGCGCGGCGCGGCTGGTGCAAGGGGGAGTTGAGGGCGGCGATGAGGGCGTCCGGGTGCGGCCAGGCAGGGGCGTGCGCGGGCTAGAGATTGGATTCGGATCGGATACGGATGGAAACGAATCCGGATAACACTATTTACCACATTTTAATTCGAATACGAATACGGATTTGGATGTTCTCGAATACGAATACAAAACGGATGTTTCGAATACGAATATGTATTCGGATGTTTACTCGGTTTAACTCCAAATGTTCGTTGTTTCACAAATTTTCCAAAAATCCAAAGGGTCCAATATACCAAATTAGAATTATAATTAATAAGAAACAATGATACACAATAAACCATGCACAAACTAAGTTTTTAAACAACACTAACTGAAATTCATCATACATGTCAAAAAACAGGCGGCAATTTGGAAATAATTGGCTGAATTTTATTGTTTTTAAAAATTAAACATTTTCAAAATTTTCTCGAAACATTTTCAAAATTTTATTATGGTATCTACGTATAATATTATAACACTGTGATAAGTCTCGTATTTTTCATACTTTATTTGATTTTTTTATAATTAAAAAACCCTTAAGCTCCACATTACCGATGAAGTGTCGTAACATAAATTTTTTAACATTTATTTAAATTTAGTGGATAAGAACTAAAAATGGACACAAAATAGTGAATGTGATTTTTTGATAAATTTTAGTGCATTAGTTTAGGTAATTGCAGTTCAAATTTCACATATTCCAATTAAATACTAGAAACACAATTAATGAGTTAAAAATAGCAAATGGATCTGGAAAAATACAAAAACATTATATGGTATGAGATATGTTGTATTTTGATTATATAAAAAAATTCAAGTTCAAACAAATATTTAACCATAAATTTACTATAACCATAACATATTCCTTCTCAAAACTCTATTTCCTCTTAAGAGAATCTCAGATTTCTTAACATTCTATATGATAAATTTCTCGAAACATTTTCAAAAATTTATCATGGTATCTATGTATAATATTATAACACTGTGATAAGTCTCGTATTTTTAGACTTTATTTATTTTTTTATAATTAAAAAACCCTTAACCTCCACATTACCGATGAAGTGTCGTAACATAAATTTTTTAACATTTCTTTAAATTTAGTGGATAAGAACTAAAAATGGACACAAAATAGTGAATATGATTTTTTCGATAAATTTTAGTGCATTATTTTATATACTTGCAGTTCAAATTTCACGTATTCCAATTTAAATACTAGAAACACAATTAATGAGTTAAAAACAGAAAATGGATCTGGAAAAATACAAAAAATTTATATGGTATGAGATATGTTGTATTTTGATTATATAAAAAAAATTCAAGTTCAAACAAATATTTAACCATAAATTTACTTTAAACCATAACATATTCCTTCTCAAAACTCTATTTCCTCTTAAGAGAATCTTAGATTTCTTAACATTATACATGATAAATTTCTAGAAACATTTTCAAAAATTTATCATGGTATATACGTATAATATTATAACACTGTGATAAGTCTCGTATTTTTCAGACTTTATTTGATTTTTTATAATTAAAAAACCCTTAACCTCCACATTACCGATGAAGTGTCGTAACATAATTTTTTTAACATTTCTTTAAATTTAGTGGATAAGAACTAAAAATGGACACAAAATAGTGAATGTGATTTTTCGATAAATTTTAGTGCATTATTTTAGGTACTTGCAGTTCAAATTTCACATATTCCAATTTAAATACTAAAAACACAATTAATGAGTTAAAAATAGCAAATGGATCTGGAAAAATACAAAAAAAATTATATGGTATGATATATGTTGTATTTTTATTATATAAAAAAATTCAAGTTCAAAAAAATATTTAACTATAAATTTATTTTAAACCATAACCTTATTCCTTCTCAAAACTCTATTTCCTCTTAAGAGAATCTCAGATTTCTTAACATTCTATATGATAAATTTCTCGAAACATTTTCAAAATTTTATCATGGTATCTATGTATAATATTATAACACTGTGATAAGTCTCGTATTTTTCAGATTTTATTTGATTTTTTTATAATTAAAAAACTCTTAAGCTCCACATTACCGATGAAGTGTCGTAACATAATTTTTTTATTATTTCTTTAAATTTCATGGATAAGAACTAAAAATGGACACAAAATAGTGAATGCAATTTTTCTATAAATTTTAGTGCATTATTTTAGGTACTTGCATTTCAAATTTCACATATTTTAATTTAAATCCTAGAAACACAATTAATGAGTTAAAAATAGCAAATGTATCTAAAAAATACAAAAAAAATTATATGAAATGAGATATGTTGTATTTTGATTATAAAAAAATTAAAGTTCAAACAAATATTTAACCATCAATTTATTTTAAACCATAACTTATTAATATTCACTAACTTAAGTATTCCATAATTATATAAATAATAAATAAACCAGTAATATAGTGATAATATATTATCTTGAGTCTAAGTTTAATCTGTGTGAAATCCTAAAACGAATACGGATGTATCCATTTCCATATCCACATTCAGCAGAATTCGGATATCCGTTTCCATATCCACATTTGTAAAACGAATTCGGATATTTCCGAATGTCATCCATATTTAATTCGGATACGAATACGGATATCCATATTTACAGTAATTCGAATACGAATACGGATAATTCGGATATTCTGACATCCATATCCATCCCTAGCGCGGACTAGTGTAGAGGCCTCGCGGGAGGAAGCGGCTAGGGATCCGGGGGAGGCCGGGAGAGGTATAAATACACTATCAAAATATCACGTCCATTGTATGTTTCTTGCAACACAATACTTACAACATATAGTAATCGTTGCTATTTAGAAGTTTGCAACACATAAAATAGCATGTTGTTATTATATGTTGTCACTTCCCTCATTACTCAACACATGATTCTTACAATGCATAACATGTGTTGCGATCTAATATTTTGCAACGCATAGAACCATACGTTGCTATGTATGCGTTGTTAAAGGGGGGTTTGTTTTGTAGTGACCTAATGAGCTAGAGAAAATGAGTATGATCTTTTATGCCTCCGCGATCAGATTCATCATGTATGCCATGACACGTACACGCCTAGATGTTCCTATGCTCTAAGTGTTACGAGTAAATACCAGTCAAACCTGGGTGAAAGTCACTGAGCGGTTGTAAAAAGTATCATCAAGTACTTGAGAAGAACTGAGGATATATTCCTAGTTTACGGTGGTGATGAGGAGATCGTTGTAAGTTGTTACACCGATGCTAGCTTTTCAAACTGATAAAGATGATTCTTGATCATAATATGGTTTTGTGTTCTGCCTCAATAGAGGCGCAGTGAGTTGGAAGAGTTCCAAGTGAGAGACGATGGTCAACTTCTACAATAGAAGTTGAGTATATCGCAACTTTAGAAGCTGCGAAGGAGGTCGTTTGGATCAGAAATATTGTTTCTGAGCTAGGTGTTGTCCCTAGTGTGTCTAGTCTAGTGGACCTTTATTATAATAATAGTGGTGCCATTGCGCAAGCCAAGGAGCCTAGATCACACCATAAGTCCAAATATATACTTCGGTGATATGACCTGATCTGTGAGATCATATAGAAAGGTGATGTGAAGATTTGTAAGATGCACATGGATTTGAACATAACAGATCTATTGACAAAACCTCTTCCACAGCCCAAGCATGAAGCGCACCTAAGCACCATGAGTATTAGGTACTTACGTAAGTGAGTCATGTGTATGTGGAAGATGTTAGTAGTGTCTATGCTTATGTATGAGGGTAATTGTTACCTTGTTCCTTGAATAAATGTCGTTTACATTGATTGATGACTTATGTTTGTTTTGATTGATTGATCACTGGGGAATAGGCGGAGTGAGACGAGGATAAGCGAGGACGCACTTCTCCAACATCTTCTTCCGCTGCACTAGCGCATCTCGCGTTAGAATGTAATGATTCATGATCCCTCACACGCATGGTTCAAGGGTTTAGGGCAAAAATTTTGAATTTGCTAGCTAGCGTAGCTTCCCCATGCCCCAACACGTCTCATGTGGGAAGATGGCTAGAAGATTACAAATTCATGGAATATTGAACATCTTCGTTGTTTTTATCCTTAACAGGACAAGATAAGTTATTGGTTATATTATGCAAGAAGTTTGAATTTCTTCAAAATGATCTTCATAATTTGCCTTGAACCCGAGCGTTTGCAAAACAGTCACTCTAATCTATTGCTCATGATCTACTCTAACTTGGTTATTATCGAACTAATTGCTCACTCGAGGGCTCAAAACTTTACTTGCCCTGATTGAGTCTTGTTGTCCTCCACGACTATTTGTGACGCCGATGGTTTTAAACAGCATGCATGCGGCTCAAGTTTCCCTATGCTAAATAGATCTAAGCTATATCAAAACGTTTAGGACTTCACTGCATATAATTAGGTGAGTCAAATATTAACAAAGAAGAAATTTCATTGCATTTCAATTAGATGTACATGTACACATTTTCTTCTACATTCCTATTATCTTCTCAATAGGTCTTGCATTATCGCACTGTATAAACACAGTGTTTGAACATTTCTGAGTACAAGAAGCCCCATGAGCTAAGGAGGTTGAGCAAAGAACTGCACTTGGCAGATTCTTCAACACACGCTCCTCAGCCGGCCGAGCAGACAGCGCCATCAACTCCAAGAAGATGTACCTAACACACCAGTTGGAGGTCGTCATAGCAGTGATAGAGTCTAGACAACTCGCAGAGACAAACATTGTCATATCGACAATCATCACACCTGCTGAAGTCATTGACGCTCGAGCATCGCTTCTACATCAGCAACCACCTCCCAGGCGGTCAGCTTGCCAGTAACCGGACTACACTATAGTTTCAGGCTAGAAGTACCATGACACGAGCTTGAGTTCCATGCCTCGGATGTAGTTCCACTGGGGCATTCTCGAGTGTAAGGGCCACCGACGATGGGGAAGCCAGCTAAAGAAGGTTGCCAAGACAATGTTGAAGCATTTATCTGCTCAATAGAGTTTTCTTCACCTAGCGACCAAACGCATTCCTCCAACCTCCAATGGTCGAAGGCATTGTAGGAGTGCTCGACCCTAGCCAAACGTGCTATCTAGAGCAGAGTACCACTGCACGGGTGTCGCAAGAGCTCGCATTGGATTGCTAGATGCCAAGATTGCTGTTGCTCCTCCTCTTTCTAAGCAGTTGTAGCACAACATTGTCCAGCATGCAAAAACAACTGCTCCTTGTTCTTGAAAAAGCTCTGTCAACACCCGATAGGTGATATTATTGAAGATTGAAAGCAATCAAGTATCAAGAGGCCCACTAGAGGTTGGAAATACAACAACTTAAAGGAATAAGAGCATCCTCCTTCCACACCCAAAAATGCTTGGTGAGATAGATGAACTTATCCGCTTGAACTTGGTCCTCTACCTCATAGTAGCAGAACCAAGCTAGATCCAGAATCAGCATCACGTTGAACTCGGGTGAATAGGTTAACTCATGATTCTTAATCATGATGGCTCCTAGCCTTTCTAGACATGATAGAGGCACTTCAAGGAGACAAAATTTCAAGCACCAAGAAGAAGATGCATGAAGAGGCGAAGGATAAAAGTATGATGGAGAAGCCTATGCAGGAATGGCTATTTATAGGCCATCGGAGCAATCAAATCAGGCCCTTTTAATTGGAAGCAAATCATAAGTCTTCTAGTGCTAATCGCCATTCACGACATGCCAAATACTATGGAAATACCTTAATTGCTCGGTCTCCAAATCCGTGGCATTAAATATCACCGATCAATATTCCTATCTTCATCGAAATGGTCAACATGACCCTACGCTTGCCCCGAGAAGCGGTCAAGTCTAATGGACATTTGGCCTACCAAACGCTTCGCATTCGTAGAGTTATCTTCTGCCAAATTTCAATCGCCAATTGCATGGGATTTAATTTTCACCGGATATCAAAATACTGAATGTGCAGGATTTAATCTTTCCACTTCTAGTGATCGCTAATAACTTAGAGATTTAAAACATCTCATGAGTACTTTTCACCAATGGAATATGGAATATTTGCAGTATGTTTAGGTGCCAGTAGCAAGGTTCGAACCTCGAACCGCATCTCACTATGCTACAAGGTCTTTCTCAACATACTAGGTAGTGTATGCTAGATAATCCCCCACCGCGTCTCACTTATTTGCATTTAAATCCCAAAAACACACTTAATGGAATAAAAACAGTAAACTGAGGTAGAAAAATACCAATTTTTGCAATTATAATAGTTGTGTTGTATTTTGATTGTACAAAAAGTTTCAAGGTCAAAGTAAGATTCAACTATCGATTTTGCTTTTAAACCTGAGTCATTTAATCCCTAAACCCTAATTCATCCCTAGAGAATCTCGGGTTTCTTAACGTCCCTACATGATTATTTTCTCGAAACAATTTTAATTTTTTTATGACGGCATCTATGGATCATATCGTAACAATATGACAAGTCTCGTCTTTTTTAGACTTTATTTGATTTTTTGAGAATTAAAAAACTATAAAGATACATGTTGTCGATCGAGTGTCGCAACCTAGATTTTTTATGATGGCTTTAAATTTGTTGGATAATAACTAATAATAGAGTCAAAAACATGAATATGGTTTTTATATAATTTTTGGTTAATTATTTCATGCGCTTGTAGTTCAAATTTAACTTATTGTGACTTTGATCATAGAAACACTCTTAATGAAATAAAACAGTAAACTAACCCAATAAAATACCAATTTTTTAAATTTGATAAGTTATGATGTATTTTGATTGTTAAAAAAATTCAAGTTCAAACGAGGATTTAAACATCAATAAAAAAGTGCTGAAAAATTAAAAAAAGTACATAACAACAAAAATAAAAAATGTTTGGGGGGCCAACAGCAAGGTTCGAACCTTGAACCGCATGGCCCAAAGCAAGCCCCCCGCACCACTACGCTACAAGGTCTTTCTCAACATACTTGGCAGTGTACCCAACATAATCCCCACCGCTACTTCCATTTAAATCCTAGAAACACCCCGCACCTCTTCGGCAACCTCTTCACTTCCCCACGCCGCCCCAATCCCCCATCGCAATCCCCAATCCCCCACCGCCACCGCCACCGCCACCGCCAGTTGCCACCGCCCCCAATCCCCTTCTAGCCGATTATGGGTAGCCAAAAGCGAGCGAATGCGCAGTCCCTCAAGCGAAACGCTTATGGGAGGTTTTGCCCTCTTACCCGAGTGGAGATATTTGAGGGGGAAAACACCAAGTGAGACAACTCTTGGTCTAGCGGCGATGTCACCTCGTCGGCAAGCATATCCGAGATGGAGGCGTGCCCAAACTGTCATGGCCCTATTCTGCCCGGCCACCACTGCGAGTCCGTGAGGCGGGTGAAGATCGTCATCGATGAGACGGACTCGGATGATAGCATACTTGTGGCATCTCATAGGCCGACACCAAGCATGGGTAAGCACCAAGCTAGTGGATCTGGCACCAAGGTAGCGGCGACAAGTGGCTCCGGCACGAAGCGATCAACGGCATGTGGCTCCGGCAGCAAGCTAGCGGCAGCAACCGGTGGCAACCGGCACCAAGTGGCACCAACCGACACCAAGCGACACCAAATGGTACAAACTCATTCTCAAGAAGTGCTTGATGTCGTGAAAGAGAGGTTGTATGTCTTGGAGAAGAAAATTGATGCATTCATGGAAGTGATTCAGAAGCTCTTGAAGAAGTGATTGCATGCAGTGTGGCAGTTAGGTATCTTTTGGACATTTTGGGCAGCTACATTTTGTACATTTTGTGAAGAAACATTTGGGCAGAAACATTTTATGAAGCTCTTGAAAATTGATGTATGGCTCTGACATGAAAATATTTATGTATGTCTAAGACCTAAAAACAATGGATGGATGTCTATGACTTAAAAATATTTATGTGTATGGCTTTGTGATTGTGTATGTCTTCTTCACTTGATGTGGTTTGATCTATGATCTGTGATTGTGTATGTCTATCTATATGGCTTTGTGATTGTACATGCTGGCTATTGGTTTGTGGATATGTGGATGAGTGGATCTGAGTTGAACCAAATAAACATGACAGAATTATGCTTTGTTTCTGAATATATTTACAAATGTTAGCTCTGAGGCAGAGTACATATGAGAGATCACAATGTTGACATGAGGCAGAGGCAACTGCCTGCTATTTCATAGTTCAGAATCATTGAATCATTTTAAAATTCAATGCTAAACTGCTTTGAACTGATCATACTCAAAATGTAATATTTTCCAAATGTGAACAAAAATGATCTGTAAATTCTATTTTATTAATGAACTGATCTAAAATATGAAGAAATCCAACAAAAATTCAGAAACATACAACCTAGCCGTCATCATTACATTCCATGAACAGGTTCGGTAACCACTTACATGACACCTAAACCAAGCAGGAAATTCATTTTCCAACCTTTTCTCAACGTCATGGGCACCTTCTTTATGTAATTCTTCTCTAAAAATACTGCACACAGTTCATAATAATATTGGTCATGCATGTTATCCAAAAATGCAATGACGCAATTAGCCATTCATGTTATACAAAAAATACTCACCCCAAATATGGCTCTACCTCTTCACAATTGTTTAGCACATACCAACAAAGCTTGTCAAATTTTTTGTCCTCAAGATATGTAACCCTATTGGCTCCTAAGAGTTTAACACCATGTTGAAAAATAGAGAGTTCCCCATCTGATAGTTCCCTCCCATTTGTCATCATCCCGATTAAATCTAGTGGCAACGTCTTCCATGTACCTTGAGAAAAAGGTCAAGGCCTCATTAGCTATGTACGCCTCGACGATGGATCCTTCAGGTCTGGCCCTATTCCTCACATATCCCTTCAAAGTGCCCATTTGACGTTCGATCGGGTACATCCATCAATATTGCACAGGACCTCTTAGGAGTGCTTCATTAGGTAGATGAACAGCCAAGTGGACCATCACATCGAAAAAGGCAGGAGGAAATATTTTCTCTAGCTTGCATAGGATTACAGGGATTTGTACTTTCAGACGTTTGATTGCATCAACGTTTAATTTTCTACTACATATCTCCCGAAAAAATTACCCAACTCTGCCACTGCTTCATATATATCATTGTGCACTAGTCCCCGAAGCCCGACAGGTAAAACTCTTTAGAGGAGGATGTGACAATCATGTGTTTTTAGGCCTTTCACCTTGGAACCATCTGCACTAATGCATCTTAACAGGTTGAAGGCGTATCCATATGGAAACCGTATACTTTCAGAAATCCACAAAATGCAACCTTTTCTTCTTTTTTCAAGGCATACCATGATGCTGGAATGGAAACTGAATTGCCATCTTGTTCTAAATGCAAGTCAGCTCGTATGCCCATATCCTGCAAATCAAGTCTCGCATTAACTGTATCCTTATTCTTGCCCTCAAGACAGAGTATTATGCCCAGAAGGGCATCACATATATTTTTCTCAATATGCATCACATCAAGATTATGTGGAAGCTTCAAGTTTTTCCAATAAGGTAGTGTCCACAAAGCAGATTTGCGGCTAAACAATTTTGGCTCATCATCCTTCTCTCCACGCTTCCTTTTCTTGCTACCATCAGGTTTACCAGGCCTAACATCTTTTACCTTCTCTAGGCACTCCAATGTCTCCTCTATACTCAACTTTCTTGGCTCCACACGGTTTTCATGGTGTCCATCAAATGCCAAGCTTCTTCGCCACTTGTGAGTTTTTGGAAGGTAGCGATGGTGTCCAATGTAACATATCTTTTTCCTTAGCCTCCTTGACAATGGATCTTTGTTGCAATAAATACATGCATAGTAACCTTTAGCAATTCACCTAGATAAAACCCCCAAAGCTAGATAATCATGGATACACCATAGTACTGCAGCACGAAGGTTAAAATTTGAACCACTCAATGCATCATAAGTTCTCACACCCTCCTAGAGTTTTAACAAATCCTCTATAAGTGGTTCTAAGAATATGTCAAAGTCCTTGCCTGGAGACTTTGGTCCTGGGATAAGCAATGACATGATACAATTGGATGCATTGGTGCATGACCATGGTGGTAGATTGTATACTTTTACAAGTATAAGCCACATACTATACGATGTATTCATGTTGCCAAATTGATTGAACCCATCTATAGCTAAACAAAGCCTTAGGTTTCTTGCATCGGCAGCAAATCTTGGATACACATCATCAAAGTCTTTCCAAGCATCGCCATCGGCTGGATGACTCATTTCATTGTCCACATGAACTCGCTTCTTCTTGTGCCATTGGGTCTCCTCAGATGTTACTTTGGATGCAAACATCCTCTTTAGCCTGGGTATAAGAGGAAAATGTATCAAAACCTTTTTAGGAAGTTGTTTGCCACCATCTGCATCTATCCACCTACTTTCCTTGCATATTGGGAAATTGTCATGCTTTGCAAATTCCTTTGAAAACAACACACAACTATTCTCACAAACATGGATTAACTCATATCCAAGGCCTAATTCTCTAAGATACTTTTTTGCTTTGTCATATGATTCTGGAAGATCACAATTCGGGAATGACCCTGACAATAACTTCAATAACGTGGTAAATGATGTGTTGCTAATCCTATAGAATGACTTTATATGAAGCAATCTAACTAGAAAAGAGAACCTTGAGTGCATAGAACCCGAACAAAGAACATGTTTTGCATCTTCAAGAACTTTAATAAACTTAGGTTGTTGTCCATCTTCTTCTGCAGCAGTACATAGGTCTGCAAGCATCTTTGTCATACCCTCATCCTCATTGTCATGCTCATCCAAATCCAACAAACCTTCCTTATTAGATTCTGAGAAACCAAGGGTTGGTTTCGGAGTCTGTGATGAGTGATTGACAGAGTTTACCCTCTGATTCGAAGGGGTCCCTCCGAAGGGGTTCGGAGGTTGTTTCACCAAAGGGTTCGGTGGGTCTGGTTGCTGCAGCTGTTGCAGCGGAGTGTGCCTGTCGGAGGGGTCCGACAGTACACAATGACTGGGTTATACCGAAGGTCTCGGTACTTTGGGCGGTACACCGGAGTGTGTATCGGAGGTTGCTTACCCGGAGAGGTCTCCGGGGTATTGGATACACTTATCTGTTTGTCTGTGGTGCGCAGGTGACTTCGGAGGCGACGGACGGTTCGTAGCAAGTGAACCTGGGTCAAGCGGGAGGCTTGATGCCAGGGGAGCAGGGAGCTCTGTCACGAAGGTTAGCGAAGGGGTCGAGGTCGGACCTCGGGTCGAGGTGCGCCGGAGAAGGCAGTAAGTGCAGAGTGTGGCTCCGGGTGAAGGTACTCCGAAGACGAAGTCCTCGGAGGCGAGGCACTTCTGTAACACCCGTATTTAAACTAACCGCAACCCTAAGATTTTGAAAATTTCAAAACCAAATTTGAATTCAAAATTTTCTAAAGCAGAAAGGATTTCTTCAATTTAAAACATTGAGATAAATTTCGAATTTTGAAGTTTTTATAATTTTGTTAGACTCCTCACACTTTGAAATATTTTACAAAATTATTTCAAAATTTTTGAGATTCAAATTCATATTTTAAACTTCAAAATCAATTTCCTGAATTATTTTTTATTCGAAAAACAATTTAAATCCCTAGTGGGCCGCAACCCCCAAACCCCCTGGCCGGCCCAGTCCAGCCCGCTCCCTCGCCCTCTCTCTCTAGGCCGGTGGGCCCGACCTGTCGGCGCCGCGCGCAGCCTCCCCCGCCCTCTCTCTCTCTGGCCAGTGGGCCCCACCCGCCAGCCAGCCTTCGCGTCGCTGTCGCCCAGGCCCCACCTGTCAGCCCCCCAACACCTCAACTGCTCACCCTTCTTCTCCGCACGGTCGCCGCCGCCCCCAACCTCCTCCCTTGTTTTCTCCGGCGCCGCCTCGCGCTTTGGGAGCCCTTATCCCCTCGCCCTCGGCTTCTATAAAGCCTCCCGCACCCGAAGCCCTATTCCATCGCCCCCTCCCCGCTTTCCCCTCGCCGCATTTCGCCTCCGCGCGCAAAGCCACCGCCGCCTCTGCTTCTGCGCCCAGTCGGCGAACGCCATCGCTAGCCGCCGCCGCAGCCATCGATGCCCACCTCTTCGGGTCCGCCCTCGCGCGCCGGTCCTCGGCCTCACCTCCGATCGGCCCCTCGGCCACCGAGTCGCCATCGCCGTCGCCAACCCGAGCTCCCTTCCGCCTTGCGCTCGCCGCCGGTCGCCGCCTCCACCTCCGGTCGTCATCTCCGGTACCGATCGAACCCCCTCTCCCTCTAGTTTCCATTTTTGCGCTAACCAGGGGCGTTAGGCCGCCGCCGTTGCCGTGCGCCGCTCGCCGTTGTTCCGCCGACGCCGGGGAATAAGCCTTCGGCTCCCCCGTGCCGCGCGCGTGCCGAACGGCCGTTGCGCCGTTCGATCTTGATCGAGCGGTCGAGATTAAATCCCCGCCCGATTTAATCTGGACCGCTGGATCCGATCAAAGGGGTACCTTTCAATCAGGGCCCTCCATCTTCACTTAAGCGCCCCGCCCCTCTGCCAGCCGCCCGATCCGGATCGTGTGGCCCAGGTTGGCCCGGTCCACGCCAACAGTGCATAGGCACGTGGTGGTCTCGGTCCACCATGGACCAGGGCGGTTTAATTTTCAGAAAATGATTTATAAAATTTCAGAAAACCCTTTAAACTTCAAAAATTCATAGTAAATTCATTTTAACTCGGATTTTGCCCATTCAAATTTTAGAAAATCCAGAAAATTACTCTCTTTAATTTCATGCCATTTAATTGTACTGTTCATACTATTTGTAGTTCTGTTTTAATTTATTTTTCCTTGGTTTGCGTGTCTAGTCGACGTAGAGGCTATCGAGGAGTCATCTTTTCCTGCTGCAGATCCGTACCAGTATTACGAGGATCCAGGCAAGTCACAGATTCATTTCCGTGGAAATAGTTGATCATGTTGAACCCATTTTTATTATTAATTATCGCTAAAACCCATAGGCTAATAAATGCATTAGTTTACACTTTTAATTGTTTAGTTAAAGTTTAGTTTAAACCCTGTTGTGCAAACCTAAGCCATGCTTTGTATTCCGTTCTCCTTGACGCCTTATAAAATTTATTAGTTAGTGCTCTAAAGTAGAGGCACACTTGCTAGCGGTAAAATTAATATTTATTACTAGACAGGTGGATCGTCTCTATATCTTTGTTATATCTCGTCTCTTTGCGATTCTGAGTTGTGTTACTTGAAATCTTGGAGAATGGTTTTGCATTGAGCATGGTGGGTTCCGGGTGCAAGCTCGGAAATTGGTTGGTCGCACCCGGGGCACTATAAGGACCGGTCTGCGGGATCTGTTGCGAAGCATAACAGTACTGACCACAAGTCTAATGGGTAAGGCCTAATTCGAAGTATGGGTCGATTCAGCTTGATGCACCGAGCGGAGGGGACAAGTTCACTTAACCCGGAGTGCTGGGTGGTGGCTTGGTCCGACGAGGCATGAAAGGGGGTCTACGTCTGCCAATCGGGGTCTACCCATGATTTTCGGGTGAGATCTCAGTGGAGCGTGGGCGAAACCTGGTGTGGTTGTCCTCTTGCTGAGTCAATTCATATGACGGGTTTTGGCATGAACTTGGTCAGGGTATCGTGGTGGTATCCTGGTGCACACCGGGTTTGTGCCTTGTGGGTAAAGTAGTACACCTCTGATCAGAGTATAAACTTTTCGAAAAGCCGTGCCCACGGTCATGGGTGGCCTAGTGATGTTCTCCGCAGTTAGCATTTATTTTCTGCATTTGTGTGTGAAAGCATTGAACATGATGGAATGGGTTGAAAGAGCGAGTTGGCACAGGTGTGCAACTCGAGGTAGTGGATAGTTATTGCTCATATTTACTTCAGCATTTTATATTCATGATTTAATTTTGCTCACTAAAGCTTAAACAACATTAAACATGCTCATTTATGCAAACAAGCCTAGAATATGCACCTTTGTTATTCAGCCTTCATTATATGCATATCTGTGGCTTGTTGAGTACTTTTGTACTCATCCCCGTTGATTACTTTTTTTAGATGCTTATTATCAAGAGGATGAAGTCCAGGAGTAGCGACCCAGTCGAGGTGTCGGATTTTGGGATCGAGATGTTCTTCAGGCGCTTTTGTTTCGCTTCCGCATTTATTTGAGTTTGTAATAAGTGTAGCCCATGAGCTACGTACTATGTTTTTAAGCGTCGTCGGTTTATGAACATCTTGTATTTTGGATATTTTTGAGTATTAATTAAGGTTCGAGTTCTTTTTTGAATTCGGGCGTGACAAGATGGTATCAGAGCCGACTCGACTGTAGGAAGCCCCTGGACCATTGATAGGAACTATTTTTAAAAGATTCTAAGATATATATTTTAAAACTTTGTTTGGTTATACTTCTCATCTAAATTTTCTTTTATTCTATTCTGACGCTTCTCTAAACTTCAAAAATTTTGTAGCATGTAGTTTTGAGTGAGATGCAGATGGGCCTTAGAACGTCGCTTCCGTAGTTGTTAATCCCGCTTGTTAGGTTGCTTGTTAGTGTGCTTGTTTGTGTATGTTGTTTGTTTGTAAGTGAATGTTTGCTTGTTATTTAACCCCCCTTTTTCACGCTATTCTAAGTTTCCGCGTTATTTTCTCGGGTGGGTTCGTTGACCTTCTTAGCAGATGGCTGCCAATCCGAGCGACGTCCCTGAGAACAGCGATGCTGAAAGAGCCAACCCGGCAACCGAGGCAAACAGGATTCCGGCAGCAGAGGCCAACCGGATTCTGCGCAGTTTGGGTGGGCCCAGCTGGGGCAACACAGGCCCTCGTCAAATGGGACCACCTCCTGCGCCCAATAATCCAACTCTTGCGGAGGTCATGATCAATCAGAATAACATGATGGCTGCACTGATGGCACAAATGCAGAGGCAGCAGGACCAGCTTCATCAGCTTCAGCAGCAGATATTGGAGCGAGATCGCCAGGCACCCGCACCAGCCCCTGCACCTGCACCTGCTCCTGCACCAGTTCCCGCTCCGGCACCTGCTTCACAGTTGTCTGAGTTTCTGCGAGTCCGGCCTCCTATCTTCTCCAGCACCACAAATCCCATGGAGGCAGGAGATTGGTTGCGAACTATTAGTAAGAAGTTGGATCTGTTGCAGTGTTCTGATCGTGAGCGAGTTGCCTTCGCGACTCACTAGCTTCAGGGACCCGCCGCTGAGTGGTGGGATAATTTCTAGGATTCCCAGCCGGCCGACCATGTAGTCACATGGGCAGAGTTCACAGCCGCCTTCCGTGCCACCCACATCCCTTCTGGCCTTGTGGCATTAAAGAAGCAGGAGTTTCGTGATTTGTACCAGGGCAGCAGGACGATCACGGAGTATTTGCATGAGTTTAATCGCTTGGCATGATATGCACCAGAGGATGTTCGCACTGATGCTGACAAGCAGGAAAAGTTTGTCAGAGGTGTGAAGGATGAATTGAAGCCTCTCTTGCTCGCCTCCGACCATGCCGATTTTCAGAAGTTGGTAAATAAAGCAATTATCCAGGAGTCTGAGTACAACAGAGTTGAGCAGAAGAAACACAAGATGATCGCTTTTCGATATCAGCAGGGCAGCAGCCAGAGGCCTCGCCCTATGCCAGCTCCAGTTGCACCGAGTTACCAGCCTCGACCAGCTCTTCGGCCCCCAACTGTTAGTGGCCCTAGTACTGCAGCGCCTCGTCCACCTCTCCCATTAGCTCCCGCACCAGTTCAGTCTACAACTCAGAAGGGAGATGTGTTGAAGGATAAAAATGGGAAGACAGTTGTGTGTTTCAATTGTCGTGAAGTGGGGCATTATTCCAACGCTTGTCCACATCCGAAGCGCCCTCAGATTCCAGTTCCGCCAGTTGCCAATCCCGTGGTCCGTGCTCGAGTGAATCATGTCACCGCAGAAGAAGCTCATGAGGCGCCAGAAGTGGTATTGGGTATGTTTTCTGTCAATTCAATTACTTCAGTCGTTTTGTTTGATTCAGGAGCAACACATTCTTTTATATCTGCATCATTTGTAAAGAAGCATAATTTGAAAATTGTGCCATTATCTAAGCCTATGGTAATAATCACTCTTGGGAAGCAAACCCCGACTGTCTTATTTAGCCCGAGGGTGCAGATAGAAATAGAAAGAGAAAAGTTTTGGGTAGATCCTGTTCTGATCGAATGCAAGGGCCTTGATGTCATCCTAGGGATGAGTTGGCTATTTAAGCACAAGGTCATGATTGATTGTGCCAGCAAAAGAGTTACTTTGACCAGTGAAGATGGAGCAGTCGTCTCATTCAGTATGGCGGAAAGAAGAATCAAGAAGTCCATGGTGAATCAAGTTGCCTTAGAAGAAGTGCCAGTTGTTCGAGAATTCATGGATGTTTTTCCTGAAGATCTGCCTGGTATGCCACCGAAGAGGGACATCGAGTTCAGAATTGATCTTGTACCAGGGACCACTCCTATCTCGAAGCGTCCGTATCGAATGGCCGCTAATGAGCTAGCAGAAGTGAAGCAAAATATTGAAGACCTTGAGCAGAAAGGGTATATCAGACCGAGTACTTCGCCTTGGGGAGCACCGGTAATTTTTGCCATGAAGAAGGATAAGACAAAGAGGATGTGTGTTGATTACAGGGCCCTGAATGAGGTCACTATTAAGAACAAGTATTTGTTGCCTCGGATTGATGACTTGTTCGACCAGCTGAAGGGAGCCTCTGTATTCTCTAAGGTGGATCTTCGATCGGGTTATCATCAGTTGAGGATCCGGGAGGAGGACATTCCAAAAACCGCCTTCACATCCAGGTACGGCTTGTATGAGTATACCGTCATGTCGTTTGGACTCACTAACGCTCCAGCTTTCTTCATGAACATGATGAACAACGTCTTTATGGAGTTTTTGGACAAGTTCATTGTGGTGTTCATTGATGACATTCTAATATACTCAAAGACGCCAGAAGATCATGAAGCCCATCTCCGTCTGACTTTGGGAAAGTTAAGAGAGCAGCAGTTATATGCCAAGTATAGCAAGTGTGAGTTCTGGACATCAGAAGTGAAGTTTCTGGGTCATGTTATATCAGCCTCAGGAATCGCCGTAGACCCCGTCACTGTTGAAGCCGTCACCGACTGGCTGCAGCCTAGATCAGTGTCAGAGATCCGGAGTTTTCTTGGATTGGTGGGTTACTACCGCCGTTTCATCGAGAACTTCTCTAAAATTGCTAAACCCATGACAAGACTATTGCAAAAAGACGTAAAGTTCAAGTGGACACCAAAATGTGAGGAAAGTTTTCAGACTCTAAAGAAGAAGCTAGTTTCAGCGCCAGTGTTGACTTTGCCGGATATTCGAAGGGACTTCCATGTGTATTGTGATGCTTCTCGCCAAGGGCTTGGTTGTGTGTTGATGCAGGACGGGAAGGTTATATCCTACGCCTCTCGCCAGCTTCGACCGCACGAGCAGAGTTATCCTACTCATGATTTGGAGTTAGCAGCCGTAGTGCATGCTTTGAAGATTTGGAGGCATTATCTTGTCGGCAATAGGTGTGAAGTGTTCACAGATCATAAGAGCCTAAAGTATATATTCACTCAGCCAGATTTGAACATCAGGCAAAGAAGATGGTTAGAGCTGATTAAAGATTATGATATGGGCATTCATTACCATCCGGGCAAGGCTAATGTGGTAGCCGACGCTTTGAGTCGCAAAGGGTACTGCAATGCCGTGGCTATGCTTGAAGAAGCTCCTATGCTATGTAAAGAAATGGAAAGATTGAATTTGGGGATTACTACTCGAGCATATCTTGCTACGCTCGAGGCAAAACCAGCATTAGAAGGACAGATTCGTGAAGCGCAAAAGGAAGACCCCGATATCGCTGACATTAAGAAAAATATGAGGAAAGGAAAAGCTCCAGGGTTCTCGGAAGATGAAATGGGAACAATCTGGTTTGGAAATCGTCTTTGTGTGCCAGATAAGCCAGAGTTGAAGACCACCATCCTGAAGGAAGCTCATGACACTTTGTACTCTATCCATCCCGGAAGTACAAAGATGTATCAAGATTTGAAAGAGAAGTATTGGTGGGTTAGTATGAAAAGAGAGATTGCCGAGTATGTGTCGATGTGTGATACTTGTCAGCGAGTCAAAGCAGAACATCAGAGACCAGCAGGATTGTTGCAGCCTCTTAAGGTTCCCGAGTGGAAGTGGGAAGAAGTCGGTATGGACTTTATTACTGGCTTGCCCAGGACTCAAGCAGGTTATGATTCGATATGGGTGATTATTGATCGCTTGACTAAAGTGGCTCACTTTATAGCAGTTAAAACAACATACAGCGGTCCCAAGTTGGCAGAGTTGTATATGGCCAGAATAGTGTGTTTGCATGGTGTTCCAAAGAAGATCGTCTCCGACAGAGGAAGTCAGTTCACTTCAAAGTTTTGGAAAAATCTGCAAGAAGAGCTTGGTACCCGGTTGAATTTCAGTACCGCGTATCATCCTCAAACAGATGGTCAAACAGAAAGAGTCAATCAGATACTAGAAGATATGTTAAGGGCTTGTGCTATAGATTTTGGAGGATCTTGGGATAAAAATTTGTCATATGCTGAGTTCTCCTATAATAATAGTTATCAGGCCAGTCTGCAGATGTCGCCATTTGAAGCTCTTTATGGTCGCAAGTGCAGAACTCCTTTGCTTTGGGATCAGACTGGAGAAAGTCAAGTTTTTGGGACAGATATTCTTCGTGAAGCTGAAGCAAAAGTTAAAGTTATTCAGGACAGGTTGAAAATAGCTCAGTCCCGCCAAAAGAGTTATGCCGACAATCGTCGCCGAGACTTGTCATTTGAGGCAGGAGATCATGTTTATCTCCGGGTTACCCCTCTCCGTGGTACTCAGAGGTTTAACATGAGAGGAAAGTTGGCACCTCGCTTTGTTGGCCCTTTCTTGGTTATCGGTCGCCGAGGAGAAGTTGCTTATGAGTTGGAGCTGCCAGCGTCTCTGTCAGGTGTACACAATGTGTTCCATGTGTCACAGTTGAAGAAGTGCCTTCGAGTGCCTACTGAGCAAGCCGATCATCAGCAGCTTGAGATCCAAGAAGATCTAACTTATGTTGAGAAGCTCGTTCGCATCCTGGATACCAGAGAGCGAGTTACCAGGAGGCGAGTCATTAAATTCTGCAAAGTTCAGTGGAGTAACCATTCGCCAGAAGAAGCGACGTGAGAAAAGGAGGATGAACTCAAAGCTTCGCACCCCGAATTATTCGAAGGACGTTTCGAATCTCGAGGACGAGATTCTTTGTAAGGGGGTAGGTTTGTAACACCCGTATTTAAACTAACCGCAACCCTAAGATTTTGAAAATTTCAAAACCAAATTTGAATTCAAAATTTTCTAAAGCAGAAAGGATTTCTTCAATTTAAAACATTGAGATAAATTTCGAATTTTGAAGTTTTTATAATTTTGTAAGACTCCTCACACTTTGAAATATTTTACAAAATTATTTCAAAATTTTTGAGATTCAAATTCATATTTTAAACTTCAAAATCAATTTCCTAAATTATTTTTTATTCGAAAAAAATTTAAATCCCTAGTGGGCCGCAACCCCCAAACCCCCTGGCCGGCCCAGTCCAGCCCGCTCCCTCGCCCTCTCTCTCTGGCCGGTGGGCCCGACCTGTCGGCGCCGCGCGCAGCCTCCCCCGCCCTCTCTCTCTCTGGCCAGTGGGCCCCACCCGCCAGCCAGCCTTCGCGTCGCTGTCGCCCAGGCCCCACCTGTCAGCCCCCCAACGCCTCAACTGCTCCCCCTTCTTCTCCGCACGGTCGCCGCCGTCCCCAAACTCCTCCCCCGTTTTCTCCGGCGCCGCCTCGCGCTTTGGGAGCCCTTATCCCCTCGCCCTCGGCTTCTATAAAGCCTCCCGCACCCGAAGCCCTATTCCATCGCCCCCTCCCCGCTTTCCCCTCGCCACATTTCGCCTCCGCGCGCAAAGCCGCCGCCGCCTCTGCTTCTGCGCCCAGCCGGCGAACGCCGTCGCTAGCCGCCGCCGCAGCCATCGACGCCCACCTCTTCGGGTCCGCCCTCGCGCGCCGGTCCTCGGCCTCACCTCCGATCGGCCCCTCGGCCACTGAGTCGCCATCGCCGTCACCAACCCGAGCTCCCTTCCGCCTTGCGCTCGCCGCCGGTCGCCGCCTCCACCTCCGGTCGTCATCTCCGGTACCGATCGAACCCCCTCTCCCTCTAGTTTCCATTTTTGCGCTAACCAGGGGCGTTAGGCCGCCGCCGTTGCCGTGCGCCGCTCGTCGTCGTCCCGCCGGCGCCGGGGAAGAAGCCTTTGGCTCCCCCGTGCCGCGTGCGTGCCGGACGGCCGTTGCGCCGTTCGATCTTGATCGAGCGGTCGAGATTAAATCCCCGCCCGATTTAATCTGGACCGCTGGATCCGATCAAATGGGTACCTTTCAACCAGGGCCCTCCATCTTCACTTAAGCGCCCCGCCCCTCTGCCAGCCGCCCGATCCGGATCGTGTGGCCCAGGTTGGCCCGGTCCACGCCAACAGTGCATAGGCACGTGGTGGTCTCGGTCCACCATGGACCAGGGCGGTTTAATTTTCAGAAAATGATTTATAAAATTTCAGAAAACCCTTTACACTTCAAATATTCATAGTAAATTCATTTTAACTCGGATTTTGCCCACTCAAATTTTAGAAAATCCAGAAAATTACTCTCTTTAATTTCATGCCATTTAATTGTACTGTTCATACTGTTTGTAGTTCTGTTTTAATTTATTTTTCCTCGGTTTGCGTGTCTAGTCGACGTCGAGGCTATCGAGGAGTCATCTTTTCCTGCTGCAGATCCGTACCAGTATTACGAGGATCCAGGCAAGTCACAGATTCATTTCCGTGGAAATAGTTGATCATGTTGAACCCATTTTTATTATTAATTATCGCTAAAACCCATAGACTAATAAATGCATTAGTTTACACTTTTAATTGTTTAGTTAAAGTTTAGTTTAAACCCTGTTGTGCAAACCTAAGCCATGCTTTGTATTCCGTTCTCCTTGTCGCCTTATAAAATTTATTAGTTAGTGCTCTAAAGTAGAGGCACACTTGCTAGCGGTAAAATTAATATTTATTACTAGACAGGTGGATCGTCTCTATATCTTTGTTATATCTCGTCTCTTTGCGATTCTGAGTTGTGTTACTTGAAATCTTGGAGAATGGTTTTGCATTGAGCATGGTGGGTTCCGGGTGCAAGCTCGGAAATTGGTTGGTCGCACTCGGGGCACTATAAGGACCGGTCTGCGGGATCTGTTGCGAAGCATAACAGTACTGACCACAAGTCTAATGGGTAAGGCCTAATTCGAAGTATGGGTCGATTCAGCTTGATGCACCGAGCGGAGGGGACAAGTTCACTTAACCCGGAGTGCCAGGTGGTGGCTTGGTCCGACGAGGCACGAAAGGGGGTCTACGTCTGCCAATCGGGGTCTACCCATGATTTTTGGGTGAGATCTCAGTGGAGCGTGGGCGAAACCTGGTGTGGTTGTCCTCTTGCTGAGTCAATTCATATGACGGGTTTTGGCATGAACTTGGTCAGGGTATCGTGGTGGTATCCTGGTGCACACCGGGTTTGTGCCTTGTGGGTAAAGTAGTACACCTCTGATCAGAGTATAAACTTTTCGAAAAGCCGTGCCCACGGTCATGGGCGGCCTAGTGATGTTCTCCGCAATTAGCATTTATTTTCTGCATTTGTGTGTGAAAGCATTGAACATGATGGAATGGGTTGAAAGAGCGAGTTGGCACAGGTGTGCAACTCGAGGTAGTGGATAGTTATTGATCATATTTACTTCAGCATTTTATATTCATGATTTAATTTTGCTCACTAAAGCTTAAACAACATTAAACATGCTCATTTATGCAAACAAGCCTAGAATATGCACCTTTGTTATTCAGCCTTCATTATATGCATATCTGTGGCTTGTTGAGTACTTTTGTACTCATCCCCGTTGATTACTTTTTTAGATGCTTATTATCAAGAGGATGAAGTCCAGGAGTAGCGACCCAGTCGAGGTGTCGGATTTTGGGATCGAGATGTTCTTCAAGCGCTTTTGTTTCGCTTCCGCATTTATTTGAGTTTGTAATAAGTGTAGCCCATGAGCTACGTACTATGTTTTTAAGCGTCATCGGTTTATGAACATCTTGTATTTTGGATATTTTTGAGTATTAATTAAGGTTCGAGTTCTTTTTTGAATTCGGGCATGACAACTTCGAAGGGTACTCCGAATGGAGTGACTTCGGAGTATGGTGGACCAAGTCCTCAGCAATGAGGCAAGGCGTTCGAAGTGTGCTCCGGAGAGAGGCACTCAAAGGTATACCCGACGAAGGTCTCAGAAGTCGAGGTGCATCGAAGGCATGATTCGGGTGAGGATCGTCGAGGAGTGTGCTCGGGGAGAGACACTGCGACGAAGTGCTCATGGAATGCTTCATGCGGAGGCCTTGGACGAAGGAGGGACTTCGAAGGGTAGTACTCCGAAGGTGGGGCTTCAGAGTGAAGCTGACTCCGGAGTGAGGCTGACTTCGGAGTGAGGCTGGCTTCGGAGTGAAGCTGACTTCGGAGTGAGGCTTGGCTTCGGAGTGAAGCTAACTTCGGAGTGAGGCTGGCTCCGGAGTGAGGCTGACTTGAGGTACTTCGGCCATGCATGGCTTCGGTACACGGACTAACGGAGTTTGAGCTGGGAGAAGCTGCGAAGCCGTGGTGGTCCACTCCGAAGGTGTTGGTGCGAAGGCCCAAGGGCTTTGATGACTTCAGCTCAAAACCGTCACTGTATCGAAGGATGACTTCGGTGAAGTGAAGGCCGTCAGGCTAAAGGCTTCTCACCGAAGCTATCGCACCCCTCGCGTGCGAAGGGGGGGCTTCAGAAGGGTCCAAAACTGCAAAGGCTGACCGCGTCTGCTCTGCAAAAGTTGGTGTTGTCCCCTCTGCGAAGCTGACAAAAGAAGCCTCCAAATAAAGTAGACTACTAGTTATACCCCCTGTTCTGATGAGACAAAACCAGTGTAAACCCTAGGGGTAAAGTAGTCTATTCACAGGGCTAAATAGTGCCTATAAATAGAGGAGGCTAGCTATGTCACATCAACACTTTGAGCAGTCATTTTTGAGCTCTTATACTAGCCGCCACACACGTTGTATTCGGTCTGTGAGTTCATTTTGTGTTCCCTGTTCAGGCAATTGAGTTTTGATTCTGTTTTCATTTACTGCTTGAACTTGTATGCATACTTCACTTCATGCTTTGATCTATGTGTGTCTCACTTCTTTTGAGTTGATTTTGAGCACTGAATCTTTTCTGGAGAAGTGTGTGAGAAGCCTGTTCGAGTGAAGTGTGTGTTTTTCAGTGTATGTTCACTCTGTGTAAACTGGAGGCTAGACCTCTCTGATTACTAGCGAAGCACTGTTGTTGGCTTAGATCGAAGCTCGTTTTCTTCCCTTGTCGAAGTCCTTGGCGAATTATGTTCAGTGTGCGTTTAGACCTTTGAAGTACGAAGCCCAGCACCAGTTGCTGTCGCTGAGTATTTGGTCGAAGTCCGCAGAGGGAAGTCTGCTCTTGCGAAGGGTGAAGCGCGAAGCCTGCTCGAAGGCACCCTATGTGCGGAGCCTGCACTGACTTAGCAGAGCTGAATTTTCGGGGTTGTGGGTGGAGCGAAGTCTTCTTGGCTTCGAACTTTTGCTCCCTGCGAAGCCTGATTTCGGAGCTGTGAAATACCTCCGAACCAAAACTTCGAAGGCTGTGTTCGAAGCCTGTTCCGCAGAAGACAGAAGTAAAACTAGAAGGCTATTTTTAGTCTGAAATTTTAAAAGCTCCCATTCACCCCCCCTCTGGTCGCCATTTCCGGTCCAACAAATTCATTTATATCCTTTGCATATTCCACAATGTCAGCATCAAATCCTTCTCCATGATAAACCCACCGACTATATGTAGCTGACATCCCAAAGAGATGTATATGGTCATGCACTTCACGTTGACTCCTTGAAGACCGATTCAGACATTTACGACATGGGCAACATATAGCATCATCTTCATGATATCTATCTCAAACAAAACACATGAATTGTGTAACGCCCTCCATGAATGTAGCACTGAACCGAGTAGCATTAATCCACGACCTGTCCATCTACTGAATACAATAACAAAACCTCTAATTAGCTACAAATTATTATTTCCATTATATGACAAAAATCGAAGTATTATGAAAATCGAAGTATTATTTCCATTATACGACAAAAAATCCGATGACGCACCCGCCTCTACAGCACTCAGCTACCCTAAGACAGGTAGTGTTGGGCCTGGCGCAACCTCACTTGGTATGGAGACCGTCGGAGAACTTATAGCAAGCATCCCGACCGCCTCAACTCCTTCAAGACATGCTGCCCTAGTATACACAACAATATTAGTCGTGGGGGCAACGATAAGATTCAGACTGCTCGCAGACAAACCGATTGATGGCTACGAAACCTCTTTCAAACACAACAAGAAGGTCAAAGATGAAATAAGTTTCAACACTTGATTCAAATCAATAGCAAGAAAACTCACTGTCCTGACTACCGAAGGTCATCATCTCCACCCGATGTCCAAAGCCCAAGATTTCTCGGGCTAGTGGGGACGATGATAAAAGAATTGGTGGCGGTGGTGATGGTGATTCGGAGGATGATGATGCCAAAGAACCGCCACTCGACGGTGCTCCCTCATAATTCTCTGAGTAAGCACCAACTTCTCTAACAAACGACGACGACATCTTAGGCGTCACCCGAGATGTTCCTGTCGCCATCTTCATTCTCTTCAAAGAAGAAAGGTGGATTTCCTTACCCTTCCTCTTCTAGGCAACTCCCAGAGATTGCTCTGGCAGTGGAGGTCATGACCAAAATGCTTCATGACCCTGTGTGATGAAACATTCAACACCTGGTAGGTGACACCATAAAAAAATCAAAATCAAAAGTAGAAGATGATGTTTATCGAAGGTCGAGGATGATGAAGTCGGAATGGTGTTAGATTGGCATCCGGGTCAGCCCCAAGCCAACCAGTGAAGATCAACTTCACCCGTCGCTTCACCTCATCACTCAATAGAGGCTCAGTGGCTTCCTAGGTCAGGTCCTCGACTCCCAAGTACTCGTAAGCCGGGTAGGCTCTCAACTTTAGTGGCTGAACCTGCAAGGACATGATGTTGTATTCCACATGGATGCCCATCAGACTTACTGCCTAGAGCTCTTTGATCATCACCACCAGCTCATCTGCCTAGCCTTGATCCTCTCTCAATCAGCGGTCGGTCTAGGTGAGCGTCGAAGCCGGTACCCGATCGATCTCGGGTGAAAGGGTCGGTTCGTGGTTGGCAACATAAAACCAACCCGAGTGTCAGCCCTTGTTGGAAGAAGGGAGTGGCATCGAGATCCTTGAAGAATGGATGGGCGAAGATTAAAGAGTCGCCTTGCTTTGCGGTAATAGATCACGCACCGACAATGGTGACAAGGATCACGAGGCGCCAGCAAATTGGGCTCAAAGGGATCAAGGAAGAAGACGATTGACTTGGAACTCCCATTGAAGTAATCTTCGGCATTGATCATGTCAGTTAACATATCTTCAACCTTGCCATCCTACCAATGGTTGCAAATCCTACGGTGGATGTTAGGGCTCGAATCAGTGCTTGTAGTTTATCCGACTAAACTCATGTCTGAAATGCAACATTGGAAACTTAGATAACTATCAAAATCTGACAGGCACTAGTTCGCACGAGCATGCGTCTCTACGTTCGATGGGGCCCACAAGCACTCCATTGCGCCAAACTGCTCCAACTGATGCCTCTTTTTGCCAAAAACCACTGGAGTGGACAACTAGTCCTACTCTGAAGTCGGTTTCTACGGACACCAAGATCTCCAAAAGCACGAATTTGAAAAAAATTTCAGACCGAAGCTTATTTTATTCGAAGAAACTATAGTTTCAGGGGTCTGCACCCGACAGTTGCACCTGAATGATGCACTAGCCGAGTAATCATCATCAAGATTGAAGCTCTTTCCGATTACTCAACTTCATTTGTGCATCGTAAAGAGCTCGGGGGCTGCTATCGGGAATACGATCCTAGGGTACTTCCCGAGAGGTTTTGAGTTGACCTGTCAACTAGCGGCGTCCTCCAAACGGTCACCAAGTGGAGGCTTAAAGACTCCCGAGTCCAGCACTCGAAAGGGAGCCCCTCCTGACTAGCATTAATTGAGCGACAACCTTTAATCGTCGAGTCATCATTAATGCACACTTTCTGATATTATCAGTGTGGTAATCACTGTATCGTTACTTGTAAACTGACCGTTAAACCCCCTTAATTGGTCATTAACAGGGGCGCTTTAACCACCATTTGTAACCCATGATCCCTCTCATAAAAAGGGATCAGAGAAAACCTACAAAAGGCACATTCACGGTCATAGATATACAGGAGTAGGGTTATTATTCTCCAGGAGATCTGAACCTGTCTAAAAATTCTCTCTTGTCTCTTATTTAGAAATAACCATCAAATCACTGCACAATACCCCCTAGCCTAACCAAAAATCCCTCTACGGACACCTCCATAGTACATTATTGGTCATACACAACAACACATCATATAAGATATAGTTAGTCATAAAGGCCGATGAGCAGAGTGTGATAGCTATAACCTGACCACTAACTAAACATAAACTTAAATGTGGGAGAGGGACATGAGGTCACAGTAGACTCACAATTGTCAACTTGTCGTGGGTCAGTTAAATTGGTTTTGGTCCGGTTGTAGTTGAAGCAAGCAAGATTTATTTTCATGTCATACTATAAGTAACACTTATACTTTTATTTGTATCTATATCTACCCTATCATATAATTAAAGAGTTGACAGAGTGGACATATTACTCATCTAGTAAATCCTAACCTTTCACTCGTCATGCTCACTCATCTGGTAAATCTTAACGTTTCGTTCATATCAAAGATAATATGTCTATTCGTATGATAAGTACTCATTATATGACAAGTGTTTTATTTGATGACCTTGTCGAGTTCTTTATGTCAGCTTCCGTATTAGTACTGCTTTCCTTGTAATCATTGATTGAGACCTTGTTTATATTGATCATTCATACAAATTATTTTGTTTCTTACTTAAATGTATACATAGGTATTTGCCACATAAATTTACATGGCACCTATAATTAATTCTAAATCATACATATACGTACCAAATAAATGTTAATGATATACCATATAAATTTTGGTTCTTTTGTTTCTTTTATTAATTTATTTCTTACTTAAATTTGTCATTAGCTTTCTTTATTGTATTTCTTACATAAATGCACGATTACAATTCAACCATATGAAAATTTTTGTTTCTTAAAAAAATTCAAATATATTGTTTGTAAGATTTAATTCACTTTTCTTGCTTATTTTCTTGCTAAATACACACCTAAATTCAAAAATTCAAGTTAATTGAAAACTATAATTTGTACTGAATTAAAAATAAAAATAAGTATCCTTATAATTAAATTCAGGTTACATATATAATAATAATTCATAATATCTTTGTAAAGTTAGTTATGAATATAATATTTTATTAACGGTTTATTATGCATAAATTATTTGTTACCGTGTAAATATTTTATGATATTATTTTTATATTATAGCACTGATATGCTTGGTTTATATAACGCATAAGTAAGCTTGATTATCAAATACATCAAACTAGTAGCAGCAATAGCCTGGAGCAGGGAAAGGAACTATAGCGCAAGAAGAATGGCAGACATAAAATATGATATGAGGCTGTGAGCATGTCGATATGATCAACAGATCAAGGATTATTAAGTTGATACAGACTGGTCACTACCTTGGTGGATAGTTTCCATAGAGGTAACAGAAACATCATATAGGAAAGATTAAAAATTTAGCTGCAAATATAACGCCAAAAAGCTTAGTCAGCATTGTTTATATATATGCCTACAAAACTAACAGTTTAGAGGCCAAGTTTCCAAGGCTAACAGCAATACTTACTTTTGCAAGGAAAGGATTCAACTTGTAAGTATCTACAATATTTTTAACATCTTGAGGATACATTCCGCTAAAATTTTCTGGTCCAGTTGCAAGGCATAAGATAATCGATAACTCAGTTTTTTCTGGCAAAAAAAGAAACAAAATTAGGTAGATAAAAAACCATTACTACATAATTACTGGCCACATGGGTACTCACTCATGCAGCAAACCTAAAATATGGTAAGCTGGTCAGTTTTATTTCCACAATCTAGCGGTTGTTCTGCTCATATTTGCTGAATCAAGAGTATTATTCTTTGGTAGATCCAACCAAAAACATTTTGAATTGCCAGGATTTTAGCTCCGCAGCTAGTGATAATCCCTACTTTATTAGGAAGCTTAAGACTAAGGAGCTTGCAAAGAAAGTTTAGCATCTCACATGAGAATATTATGGTATTGTTGTCTGGTAATTTATAATTCATACAAAGGTAATGTTTAATAGATTACAATGTTGTGCTCCATTCAAAAAATAATCTTTTCCAAATAATTTTAATCGATTACAATGTTGTGCTCCATTCAAAAAATAATCTTTTCCAAATAAATGTTTTTACAAAAGTAGACCAAAACAACCATGGTAACAACCATGAGAAATCCTAGTTAACATATGCAATTGTGCATTCCACTAAAATTGAAAGGTCTATTTTTCCTCTCATTCCCTCTCTTTAGTCTTTAACACTGCACACTACGGTCAAGATGCCTCATGCACTGCTATGTTATCTACTATGCACACCACAGATAACAAGTTTTTTCTCACAATTCAATCCAAATATCTCTATCTCAGCAATTATACCGGCATTGATGCTGCTCCAATGACAAAGAGTTGAATACAAACAAATCATGTTGTTTGGGGTGGGTGTTGTGGTAGCATTAATAGTGTATGGATAAAGGATGAAACTACACCAACTTTAAATTAGAGAGACAGATTATGGACTTTTTCCAACATAAAATGGTTGAGAAGAAGATAAAGGCACACATACCACCATACTCATTGCACTGACGCACCCGCTTTACATGTCGCAGATTCTCCAATGGACATGCCTGATTCAATTGCTTGAACCCACATCACGTTAATAAAATCAGTGCCTCAAATATTGCCCACAAATTAATTGCAATCAAACAAAAAAACAGTAAAACAAAAGAGGATACCGACGTCAAATAAGTGCATCAATCTCACTTAGACAACAGAAATTGAACATGCTACTGTAACACAAAATACAAACTTATTATTGAAAGAAATGAACAAACAGAACAATTCAATTGTAGAGTATTAGTTTTGAGGGTTTATCCATTATTCCACTCTATATTAAACAGTTTTTTCATGGCCAACAAAACTAATTCATGGTATACAATAGCCGAAAATGAACACATCCATCTGTTTTTTCCAACCAAATGGTCAAGGATAAAAGGAAACACTGTGAGCTATTGCCCCTCCATAACTCTTGTGGATTTCAATTCTAAATCTCTAAACAGTAAACGAAAATACATAGCATGTGCTCATTATGACAGTGAATAGTCAATTTGTTGATAGCATTTTCTACCTCTGTTTCATAGGTCTCCTAGCACTATAAACTGATATCCACTGAGAAATAATATGCGAATAAATTATCCTGAGAAGCAATATGAGAAAGTACGGTTTAAATGGAATGTAAACAAGTAGTTTTAGCAAGAACAGTAATGCACTTTTTGCTACCTTATGAAGTTATGATTGGTGCATTTGGAGTTCCTCTTGGCTCTCAATATCTTTTCCTGAACGTCTCCTGTACAACGAAAGAGAGAATTATTTCGCCAGCTTTTCTGGTACAGCAGAACTTCCAGCCATCTAGTCGAAATTCTAGATTTCCAGTAGCTAAACTTAAGTGTTAACACAAATCAATTATGGATCATTTGATTGTAACAAGAAGTAATCTCAATATTCAATAATCTTGACAACTATCCTGGTCCAGTGAAGAAAATTATTCTGTAAAAAAATCAGTGTTTCAAATTCAAACCAGTGATAACCTAATACATAATGGTAGATATAGAAAATTATTAAATCTCAGGATAACTGGAAAACAACACAAATCTGAAGTAAAATGCAAGTGTGAGAATATGGAAACTATATTTGCACTTTGTTGTGGGTTGATGCCAACTCCATCCGCAAAGGATGGAAAATACAACATTATTTCAGAATCACACCATTCCATCATAAGGAGAAAGTAAGGTTTAAGTAATGAGCCATTACTCATGAACTGAATGTTAATGAATGTTATAAACAAAAGCTTGAAAAGCTTTAAAGGTATACATTATATTTTATAACTTAGGAAAAAGGTATCAATTAAGTTAAAATTTGCAAAGTATATGCAACCAACAAGAGAAAATTTACAAAGTATATGCAACCAACAAGAGAAATCTATTGGAACGATGAAAAATTACAGGCTGTAACAGTGCCACTGGCCATATCCAAGAAAAAATATGCTTATGAAGTGCCCCTGCAATTACACATCCTGGACATGTAAAAAAGCAACAAAATTCTTTAAAAATTCTAAATTGCACCATGCATATCACAATAGTATTCCACAGATATCATCATGTTACTCATGGAATCTCCAAATTTGACTGACACAGCAACAATAAATAAGTCCATCTTTTGTGTTAGATATGTAATCATTGGAATCTAAGTTCAAAGATGCCCACTACATGTTTAAATCACTCATCATGTAATGAATTCAAGTTCGAACGAACTTAAATCCCAACTGATTTCGACGTCTACACCAACGCAAATATTACATAACAATTTCCCATTGCACAGGCATTTGCTGCAGTAAAGTAACATCGGTATCATCTATCAATCATTAGAAAAGCCACCGGATCGCAAAGTTAATTCATAAGAATTGGTACAGAAAAGCTATGCATTAGCATTGTGGGGCGCATCATACTCAGCAAAACAACAGAGGACAAAACATCTAAACAGGTATTCTCTTCCCAATCACAGAATTAGGGCTCAGCCAGACGAGAGAAGTCTCATTGAGTTATACGATCTAGGGTCCAGCCAAACGAAAGAGATGAGATCTAACGAGAAGCCACGACATTAAGGATGAACGCTGTCGATCTCTGCCGCTTCCCAAACGCCCTCGCTCACACTCATCGGCGGCGCCTGCGAGCGGGGCCGTGAGAGGCGCGGTGGCTTAGCGCGAGGCGGAGAGCCCGGGAACGATAGGGAGGGCTGAGGGGCAGGGAGGCACCGACGGTAGCGGCCATGCAGGCGGTAAGCGGTGGCGAGCGTGCAGCCGAGGGAACCGGCAGGCGGTGGAGGTGGCGGCGAACGGCTAGGAGGTAACATCTTATTATACTAGGAGGTAACATCTTATTATACGCCCCCTCTAGGAACGGCAGCGAGCGGGCAGGAGGGGGAGCCGCGTCCGCGCGAGTGCCCCTCCAAGAGCTCTAACGGCAGGCGACACCGACCGGCAGACGCCCTCCGGTGGCCGCACGGGCGTCATCTAGGAACAGCAACGAGTGGGCAGAAAGGGGAATCGTGGAGGGATAGAGACCAGCACGCTCATCGGTATCCACTTTCCTAAAAAACGTAGGACCCTTTTGCCAAACAGTACACAGAAGAGGAAGTCGAAACGTCTAACAAATTAGCAGAAAAAGGAAGGACTTTTTTGTAAAGCGGTGGAGCAGCCTGGGAGCTCAAATCGGCAGAGGCTTTAAAGTATAGTAACTAGACAATGAGGCGCCCGTTGGGCGCCCCATCAAAAAGCCACGTTCTCTAAATAAATCCAATTTATTTATATCTTTTGTATATTTATATTAGTAAATTCACCAATAGTAACTTTGAAATCATTTTGGAATACATCTCACTTAAGTCCATTCCTTATAATTTAATGAACAAAGAAATAAGACAATAATTACCATGCTTCTAAATAGAAAGACAATAAATTACGGTGTTTTGGAAATAGAATAGTAGAATACAACGTAGCTTTGTTACCACTTATTCTCTAAAAACAAAACAATGACAAAATTACACTCCAATACATGTGTAAGGTTAAATATGAATTTATGGCTTACATTTAACAAAAAAGGAACATGCTATACCCTCGCTACATACAGTGGTATAGCATGTTACACATGTTTAATACTTGAATGCTACTAAAGATAAAAAAATAATTAATCGATGCAGATAAATGTCATAGTGATAAAATGAAGGCACAACAGCAAATTGAGCCATAGAACAAACAAGAAAGATTGTGACACCTTCATAAGGATGACATTTAACAAACCATATGGTTTAGTCTCACCATATTCTTTTACAGTTTCACTAACTCAGTTCTATCTTGCAAAACAGGAATTCTAAACACAATAAAGCTAATATTTTAGATAAGTTGAGTAAAAGATGAAAAGTTCTTACCCCTGGAAAAACACAACAAAAACTAATCTTTTAGATAACTCTATAAATAAATAAAACACAATGATAATATATGCATTAAGGTTCCAAAATTTTAATTCAAGTTTGGAAAAGCTTAACTAAAAACAACCCATATACACAACATAAGAACATCGATAACATACTAATGAAATAGCATCAACGGTCATCAACAATACCCATGCATTTACATTATTTTGCTACCATTTCATGATGCATTAATGTACTAATGAAAAATTGCAAGGCATCACCATCTCCAAAACCTTAGAAAGGAATTAAATTATACTCATGAAAAGGTGACAAGGTATCCTGACTTCGTCGGGTTCTAAGTGGAACACATAGGCAATATTTATCGAAAGCCTAACAAAAACTTCAGATATACCATATTCAGAACTTTGAAATTGATTCTTCGAGTAGATGCAGTCAGTCGATGATCCCAGGGTACCACCTTTCTTCCAGATTTTATATAACAAAGGCAGAACTTTCCTAATTAGATCATATTTCAGATTATGCAAGCTATCAACGTGATAAGAATCAACCATGAGTACTACTGTGTGAACGACATTCAACAACTTTATTGATGTATAACATTATTGTGCGGAAAATTTACAGTTCTACATACCATAATTTTTAATATTAATTTTGATAAACAAACATGCTTAACATGCACCAAGCATGGCCGGGCACATATCTACATCGAGAAACACAAACGATGTACAATGAGCTAGGGGTAGTGTAACACCCCAAATTTTCAAAGCAATAAAAATATTATTAAATTCAATTTATTGGAATTATTATTTCAGAAAATACTTTTAAATCCCTTTTATACCCTTTTGAACTACAACATAGAGTAGATGACCAAATCAGGAGGTGAAACTTTTTGTATATGCTCCTAAGACCAAAATATAATTTTGAGAATTTTTTTATAAATTTTTACCAGCCTTGGAAGTAGCCCAAATCTTTTAATTTATTTTCTGGAATTATTTTATTCAGAAAAGTATTAGAACAGTAATGGGCTCCTCTCCCTCCCTTCTCTCTCTCCCGGCCGGCCCAGCCCGTTACCGCGCCCGCCTTAGACTGACACTTGGACCCCACCTGTCGGCGCCGAATTTTTCCCCTCGCGCGCGAACCCGACACCTCGGCCCCACCCGTCAGTCGCCACCCTCGCCCGCTCGCGCTCACTGGTCAGTGGCCCCCGCGTGTCAGATCCGTCTTCAACCCCGCGCCGTCGCCCCCAAATCGCGCCGGCCGACGACCTCGCCCTCGGACTCGCCTCGCCGACGCGTCCCCCATTAAATTGCCGCCATAACTCGGTCCCCCGCGTCGCGCCGACCGTTTCCCCGCTTTAACCATCGCGTTTATGCCACGGGATCGCCGCTCCGCGTGCATGGCCGAGCCATCGCCGGCGAGTAAAGGCCCTCGGCCGATTTCCTTGCATGCGAGCCCTCCCCGGCGTCCTATTTAAGCCCCAGCCTGAGCCGCGTCCGACCCCCACGCTTAATCGCCTCGTGAACGAACAGAGCACTCGCAATTCACTTTTTAGCGCACACCCTCTGATTCACCTCCGGCCACCGCTCGCCGTCGCACCGGACCACCTCCGCCCGCGCCCCCGCCACCGTCGTGACCGCAAGGACGTCCCCTACCTCGGCCACGTCTCCGCTGGTCAAGAAGATCGCAGGAACACCGTCGCCGTCGAGTACCCGAGGAGCCTTCCGCGTCTACCCTCGTCGCCGGCCACGCCCCTCCGTCCCCGGACCGCCGCCAAGGTACCATCGTGACCGCTGTAGTCCCCTCCTTCCATTTTTGGACTTAGCTAGGGCCACCGTCGCTCGCCGTGGCCGCTGGCCCGCTCGCCGTCGTCGGAGAAGACGACCGGCACGGGTCGAGTACCCGTGCCGTGTCGGATTCGATCCACGCCGCGCGATCCAGATCTAACGGCCCGGATTTAATCCCTCGTGCGATTTAATCCGCACCGTCGGATCTCGGCGAAGGGGTACGTTTTAATCTCGTGCGTCCATCTGTATTTAAAACCCGCGTTTAATCTCGTACGTCCACGTGGTACCGGTTCGCACGTTTTAATCCTGGCCGTCCGTAGCCACTTACGCGTCCCGCCTCGCCCTCGCGCGTCGGATCTGGATCCGACGGTCCAGATCAACCCGGCGTACGCGCACAGTGCGCGGGTTCACCGTGGGCCTGGCTCACCGTGGACCCGAGAGGTTTAAAATTTGAAAATGAATTCCAGAAATGCTTTTAAACTTGTAAAATTCATATCTAATGCATTTGAACTCTAAAAATTACCATTCCAATTTCAGAAAATTCATAAAATTATTCTCTACATGTTTATACAATAAAAACAGTAGGTTTACTTGGACATTTTCATGTTTATTTAAATAAGTATTCAAATGCCCTTAGGATTTAAATGTAAATTTAAATATTTAAATTCCAGAAAACTTATATAATTGTCCCTTTCTGTTTAAACATTAAAACCACTGAGTTTTCCCTGAATCATTTATATTAAATTGATTAGAAAACTTAATGTAGTATTATACCCACTTAAAAACCCTTTTTATGAAAAACAATAATTCATTTAGATTCACTTTAAATTAATGGAGAAATAAATTGCAGAACTTTAATCTTTGAATTTATTTTATTTATAATCAAACCAACTTAACTTACGTGTTTATAATGTAATGTATACTGTTTGATTGGATGTTGTGTTCTTTTATTTTACTTTATATTAAAAAGACTACGACGTCGCCGAGGAGCCGGAGTACTTCCCCGAAGTCCCTCCCTCGCCTTTCGCTGAACAAGGCAAGTCACCAAACAATTCTTTTGAGCATATTGAACCCATGTCTGAATTGACTATCGCTAAAACACATAGGTTATGTATATGCATTAGTCAAATGAACCCTTACATTATATTTATTTAGGATCCCCCGACCTTGATGTGCAACCCAAGCCATGCTATCTCGCCTAACCTCCTTGTCACCATATGAACTATGATATTAGCTAGTGTCCAATGTATTGACACGGCCGCTATAGGATAAAAATGAGTCGTAGCAAAATGGTTCTATTATATGATCCCTGTTGCTTCTTATCCTTGGAAATTCTGTTGGTGATGAGTCATGGTTGTGAGTGTATGCATGGTGGGTTCCGGGTGCAAGCTAGGGCATTGGTCAGTCGCACCCGAGGCACTATAAGGACCGGTCTGAGGGATCCGTTGCAATACACTTACGTACTAACCACAAGTCTAGTGGGTAAGTCCTAACTAAGGTATGGGTTGTTCCAAACCGAGGCCACCACTTGGAGATGGGTCAAGTTGCACCTGCGGGTGACTTGTACCAATGTGGCGCAAAAGGGGGTGCGACGTTAGCCGGGATGCGGCCCGGCGCGCCGGCGAAACCTAGAGCGGGTGGTTATCGCTTGGAACATCTCATATTGAGGTTTTGACACGAGTTCCCGTGAAATGGGTCATCTCGTTGAGATGAGTGCGTGCCTTGTGGGTACAGTAGTACATCTCTGATCAGAGTCTTAAATCTTTTCGAAAAGCCGAGCCCACGGTCAAGGGCGGGTTGCGTGACATCCCCCAGTTAGTTTACTTTGAATATGAATGTGCATGATGGATTGACATGTAAGGACCGTTGTGCGAGGAGGTAAAACGTACTCCTCGAGTTAGTTGATGTTGATGATGTTCATGTTTACTTTCCGCATGATTAAAATATGATTACACTAAACGCCATAACTGCAATTGCTTTATTCCGCATTGTTAGCCTTTATCCTTCCTTGTTTATTATCCTGCATTATTATTTGCATTTGCGGTGGCTTGTTGAGTACTTTTTGTACTCATACCCGTTGGACCCCACAGAGGATGCTTATCTTGAAGACGGTCTGGAGTAGCGACCCAGTCAAGAAGAAAAATCCTGAAGAAGAAGTTCGTCATGCCGTTTTCTAATTATTATACTCTACTGTTTTATTAAAACAATGATGTAATAAATATGGTCTGCGTACCATGAACAATGTCGTATGTACGTTTGTCGCATGATGAACCTCTTGTATTATTGTTTTTCTTATGAAATTCAATAATGTCTCGATTTGTTAAATCGGGGCGCTACAAGATGGTATCAGAGCCGACTTGACTGTAGGAAGCCAAACAGACCCGCCTAGCCATTAAGCCATAGGAAATTATTTCTTGAAAATCTACTTCATAAACTTTGTTCCTCTCCTCACTTTTATTCAACTTGCTGTTTTGTAGATGCCAGTCTACCAAGTCCACAGTTACTGCCGTCACTACGAGGGCTTCGTCCGGGAGCTCCGCATGATGCTCACCTTCCTCGGGTTCCTCTTCGAACCCGAATTTCAAGGAGTCTACCCCGACGAGTTCGCCGGGCCTTGCGACGTCTCCCTCACCGTCCATGGCTCCGGAGAGCATCTGCCGCCCTACACCACCGCACTTGGAGGCCCGACTTTCGACGTCGCGTGCCAACGAGTCGCCCTCCAGGCCCTCATGGAGCTGAGGATGATCTACGACGATCGTCTTCAGAACTCATCCTTCCGGCTTGTGCCGAAGCGTACTCCCGGAGCCCACCGTAGTATCTACCTCGGAGTTCACTCCGTGCGTGATCCGGTCATGGCTCGGCAGTCGCGTCTTCTGCAGGCCATGGATGATCTCCATACCGAGGCGGTGCTCGACGCCGACGAGCACCATGAGGCGGTTGCGTTTCTTCGTGAAGAAACGAAGAACCTGATCCAGCAGAACGGCGAGCTGCAGCGCAAGATCATGGAGCTGCAGAAGGACATCGCGGAGATGGTTCCTCTTCTTCCAAGGAAGAAGAAGCCTATCCGTGAGCCCCTCCCTCGCCCCAAGAGGATCCCGCCACGACCCTCCCCCGCCAGGCCTTCCACCAGCGCCCCTACACCACGCCCCGGCCTCGTCTCCGACTCCATCATCGAGAATTTTCTCGAGCCCACCATCTCTCTGGAGCCGCGCGCTCGTGGTTCCGAGAGCACGGAGACCGCCTCCGGTGGCGAGTAGGCGTTAGGAGACGCTAGCTAAATAAGAATCAAACTTTTGTATGTGGTGCTGCCCACGACGAGTGTGTCATGGGTAGAATAAAAACTTGATTGTAACAAACACTTTATGCCACTATATATAGTTATGTGCTTGAATCTTATACGATTGTATTATCATCTCGTCATTCTTTGCTTTATCGCTTTGTATATTCAGAAGATGACCGACCACCAGAACACCGGCTCCAACAACGGAGCAGGAGGAAGCCGAGATGCGCCCGAGGGAGTTGTGCCCAACTGGGGTGCGACAGGCCCGCGCCAATCCGGGTCGCCTTCCGCCAACCACCCCACCTTGGCGGAAATGATGGCGAATCAGAATCATCTGATTACCGCCCTCCTCACCCAAATGCAGCACCAACAGGCTCAGTTGGACCGTCTGCAGAACGGGGAGCCCGCCCCTCGCGCACCAGCACCCGCGGCCGCTCCGCAACTCTCCGAGTTCTTGCGCGTGCGCCCGCCCATCTTCTCGAGCACAACCAACCCGATGGAGGCCGGAGATTGGCTTCGCACTATCGAGAAGAAGCTCGACCTCCTCCCCTGCACAGACCGGGAGCGAGTGGCCTTCGCCACTCATCAGCTCCAGGGTCCCGCCGCCGAGTGGTGGGACAACTACCGCGCGTCCCAGCCAGAGGGCCACATGGTGACTTGGGCGGAGTTCACCATCGCCTTTCGTGCCGCCCACGTCCCCGCCGGTGTCATCGCGGTGAAGCAGCAGGAGTTCCGCGACCTGCAACAAGGCAACCGAACTGTCATGGAGTACCTCCATGAGTTCAACCGCCTCGCACGCTACGCACCGGAGGAAGTGCGCACCGACGCCCTCCGCCAAGCCAAGTTCCTCAGGGGACTTAAGGATGAGCTGTCCATCCAGCTCGTCGCCGCCGACTTCGCCGACTTCCAGCGGCTTGTCAATAAAGCGCTCATCCAAGAGACTGAGCAGAACAAGCTGGACCTCAAGAAGAGGAAGATGATCGCCTTCAAGCACCAGCAGGCGAACACGCAGAGGCCCCGCTTCGTCCCTCCGCCACCAGCGCCCGCCTACCATCCTCGGCCCGCCTACAGGCCACCTCATGCAGCCGGTGGATCCAACGCCGGGCATCCTCGCCCCGCTCCACCAGCTCCGGCCGCTCAACCGGCACCAGCCGCCAAGGCCCCGATCTTGAGGGATCGTCAAGGAAGGCCGGTCGTCTGCTTCAACTGCCGCAAGGAAGGGCACTACTCGCACCAGTGTCCTCACCCCAAGCAGAACCAAGGCGCAGCACCCCACCAGGCCGTTCGCGCCCGCGTCAACCACATCAGCGCGGAGGAAGCTCAGGAGGCTCCTGAAGTCGTACTCGGTACGTTTACTATGAATTCTGTACCGGTCGTCATATTATTTGACTCTGGAGCAACCCACTCCTTTGTCTCGGAAGATTTTGCAAAAACAAACAATCTGGACGTGCTCCCTCTACCCATTCCCATGGTGATTGCCACCCCCAGCAATAGGACCTCAGCTCGCTTCTACAGCCCTAAGGTTCAACTTGACATCCAAGGGGTGCTGTTTCGGGCCGAGCCTGTCCTTATCCAATGCACCGGACTCGACCTTATTCTAGGTATGGATTGGTTGATGAAGCACAAGGGAGTGATCGACTGTGCCAACAAGTCCGTCACGGTGACCAGTCCCGAAGGCGTAACCGTCACCTTCCGGATGGTCAGTCGCAAACCACTCGGAGCGTCCCTTCGCTCAATAGCTCTTGAAGAGGTGCCAATAGTCAAGGAGTTTGCAGACGTTTTCCCCGAAGATCTGCCCGGAATGCCTCCCAAGCGGGACATCGAATTCAGAATCGAGCTTGTCCCGGGGACCACTCCAATCTCCAAGCGCCCATACCGAATGGCCGCTAATGAACTAGCCAAAGTCAAGAGCAACATCGAAGACCTAGAGCAGAAAGGTTACATCCGACCGAGTACCTCACCTTGGGGTGCACCGGTTATATTTGCCATGAAGAAGGACAAGACCAAGAGGATGTGCGTGGACTATAGAGCCCTAAACGACGTAACCATCAAGAACAAATACCCATTGCCTCGGATCGACGACCTGTTCGATCAGCTGAAAGGATCCTCGGTGTTTTCCAAGATTGACCTCAGGTCAGGTTATCACCAGTTAAGGATCAGGGAGGAAGATATACCCAAGACTGCCTTCACCTCCCGCTATGGACTCTACGAGTACACCGTGATGTCGTTCGGACTCACGAATGCCCCGGCCTTCTTCATGAACATGATGAACAATGTATTCATGGAGTTCTTGGACAAGTTCATCGTGGTATTCATCGACGATATCCTCGTTTACTCCAAGACCAAGGAAGAACACGCGACTCACCTCCGTCTGACCCTCGGAAAGCTAAGGGAGCAGCAACTGTACGCCAAATACAGCAAATGCGAATTTTGGTCGTCTGAGGTGAAGTTCCTCGGCCATGTCATATCTGCCGGAGGAATAGCAGTAGACCCAACCACCGTTGAAGCGGTAACCAACTGGCTACAGCCAACGACCGTGACCGAGATCCGGAGTTTTCTCGGATTGGCCGGACACTACCCGCCGATTCATCGAGAATTTTTCCAAGATCGCCAAGCCTATGACCAGACTTCTGCAGAAAGAGGTGAAGTTTGATTGGACCCCCGACTGCGAAGAAAGCTTCCAGACTCTCAAGAAGAAGCTTGTGTCAGCTCCCATTCTGACTCTGCCAGACATCCGGAAAGACTTCCATGTCTACTGTGATGCCTCTCGTCAAGGATTGGGATGTGTCTTAATGCAAGAAGGGAAAGTGATATCCTATGCCTCCCGGCAATTGAGACCGCATGAGCTGAACTACCCAACCCACGACCTGGAACTAGCAGCCGTAGTTCATGCCTTGAAGATATGGAGACATTACCTTGTGGGAAACCGGTGTGAGGTCTTCACCGACCACAAGAGCCTCAAGTACATATTCACCCAACCAGATCTGAATCTCAGGCAAAGGAGATGGTTGGAACTGATCAAGGATTACGACTTGGGCATCCATTATCATCCGGGCAAAGCGAACGTGGTGGCAGACGCCCTTAGTCGAAAAGGGTACTGCAATGCCATCATGATTCAAGACCAGGCTCCTCTACTTTATAAAGAGATGGAAAGGCTAAACCTAGGGATCACCACTCGAGAGTATCTCGCTGCCTTGGAGTCTCGGCCTGTCTTAATAGACCAGATCCGAGAGAAGCAGAAGGAAGACCCAGACATCCTGGAGATCCAGCAAAACATGAGGAAGGGTAAAGCCCCCGGATTCTCCGAGGATGAACATGGTACCATCTGGTTCGGAAACCGAGTATGCGTACCCAACCTACCTGAGTTGAAGACTCTCATCCTTCGAGAAGCTCACGATACTCTTTACTCCATTCATCCCGGGAGTACGAAGATGTACCAAGACCTGAAGGAGAAATATTGGTGGGTCAGCATGAAGAGAGAAATAGCTGAGTATGTGGCCAAGTGCGACACATGCCGGCGAGTCAAGGCAGAGCATCAGAGATCTGCCGGACTGCTTCAACCCCTCAAAGTCCCTGAATGGAAGTGGGAAGAAATAGGAATGGACTTCATCACGGGACTGCCCAGGACCCAAGCTGGTCATGATTCTATCTGGGTGATCGTTGATCGACTCACCAAGGTAGCCCACTTCGTTCCGGTCAAGACAACTTACACCGTCGCCAAGTTGGCTGAGTTGTATATGACCCGGATCGTGTGCCTCCACGGAGTTCCCAAGAAGATTGCATCTGACCGCGGGAGTCAGTTTACCTCCAAGTTTTGGAAGAACCTTCAAGAGGAACTCGACACCCGGCTGAACTTTAGCACCGCCTATCATCCACAGACCGACGGTCAAACCGAAAGGGTCAACCAGATATTGGAGGATATGCTTAGAGCTTGTGCTCTAGACTTTGGCGGAATGTGGGACAAGAACTTACCTTATGCGGAGTTCTCCTACAACAACAGCTATCAAGCCAGCCTGCAAATGTCCTCGTTCGAAGCACTCTATGGGCGCAAGTGCAGAACGCCGTTGCTCTGGGATCAAACCGGAGAATCACAACTGTTTGGGACAGATTTATTGAGAGAAGCCGAAGAGAAAGTTAAGATCATAAGAGACCGACTGAAGGCAGCCCAATCCAGGCAAAAGAGCTACGCCGATAACCGTCGAAGAGATCTAACCTTTGAGGAGGGCGATTATGTCTACCTCCGAGTCACTCCCCTCCGTGGCACTCAAAGGTTCAACATGAAAGGCAAACTAGCACCCCGCTACGTCGGACCTTTCCAGATCCTCCGTCGACAAGGAGAAGTGGCATATCAGCTTGAACTGCCTCCATCCTTGGCAGGCGTTCATGATGTGTTCCATGTCTCGCAGCTGAAGAAGTGTCTCCGTGTGCCCACCGAGCAAGCCGACCTTCAGCAGCTCAACGTCCAAGAAGACTTGACCTACATAGAGAGACCCGTCAAGATCTTGGAAACCAAGGAAAGAGTAACCAGAAGTCGCGTCGTCCGCTTCTGCAAAGTCCAATGGAACAACCATCCCGCAGAAGAAGCCACTTGGGAAAAAGAAGACGAGCTGAAAGCCCAATACCCCGAGCTATTCGAGTAGCGTTCCAATCTCGAGGACGAGATTCTTGTAAGGGGGATAGGTTTGTAACACCCCAAATTTTCAAAGCAATAAAAATATTATTAAATTCAATTTATTGGAATTATTATTTCAGAAAATACTTTTAAATCCCTTTTATACCCTTTTGAACTACAACATAGAGTAGATGACCAAATCAGGAGGTGAAACTTTTTGTATATGCTCCTAAGACCAAAATATAATTTTGAGAATTTTTTTATAAATTTTTACTAGCCTTGGAAGTAGCCCAAATCTTTTAATTTATTTTCTGGAATTATTTTATTCAGAAAAGTATTAGAACAGTAATGGGCTCCTCTCCCTCCCTTCTCTCTCTCCCGGCCGGCCCAGCCCGTTACCGCGCCCGCCTTAGACTGACACTTGGACCCCACCTGTCGGCGCCGAATTTTTCCCCTCGCGCGCGAACCCGACACCTCGGCCCCACCCGTCAGTCGCCACCCTCGCCCGCTCGCGCTCACTGGTCAGTGGCCCCCGCGTGTCAGATCCGTCTTCAACCCCGCGCCGTCGCCCCCAAATCGCGCCGGCCGACGACCTCGCCCTCGAACTCGCCTCGCCGACGCGTCCCCCATTAAATTGCCGCCATAACTCGGTCCCCCGCGTCGCGCCGACCGTTTCCCCGCTTTAACCATCGCGTTTATGCCACGGGATCGCCGCTCCGCGTGCATGGCCGAGCCATCGCCGGCGAGTAAAGGCCCTCGGCCGATTTCCTTGCATGCGAGCCCTCCCCGGCGTCCTATTTAAGCCCCAGCCTGAGCCGCGTCCGACCCCCACGCTTAATCGCCTCGTGAACGAACAGAGCACTCGCAATTCACTTTTTAGCGCACACCCTCTGATTCACCTCCGGCCACCGCTCGCCGTCGCACTGGACCACCTCCGCCCGCGCCCCCGCCACCGTCGTGACCGCAAGGACGTCCCCTACCTCGGCCACGTCTCCGCTGGTCAAGAAGATCGCAGGAACACCGTCGCCGTCGAGTACCCGAGGAGCCTTCCGCGTCTACCCTCGTCGCCGGCCACGCCCCTCCGTCCCCGGACCGCCGCCAAGGTACCATTGTGACCGCTGTAGTCCCCTCCTTCCATTTTTGGACTTAGCTAGGGCCACCGTCGCTCGCCGTGGCCGCTGGCCCGCTCGCCGTCGTCGGAGAAGACGACCGGCACGGGTCGAGTACCCGTGCCGTGTCGGATTCGATCCACGCCGCGCGATCCAGATCTAACGGCCCGGATTTAATCCCTCGTGCGATTTAATCCGCACCGTCGGATCTCGGCGAAGGGGTACGTTTTAATCTCGTGCGTCCATCTGTATTTAAAACCCGCGTTTAATCTCGTACGTCCACGTGGTACCGGTTCGCACGTTTTAATCCTGGCCGTCCGTAGCCACTTACGCGTCCCGCCTCGCCCTCGCGCGTCGGATCTGGATCCGACGGTCCAGATCAACCCGGCGTACGCGCACAGTGCGCGGGTTCACCGTGGGCCTGGCTCACCGTGGACCCGAGAGGTTTAAAATTTGAAAATGAATTCCAGAAATGCTTTTAAACTTGTAAAATTCATATCTAATGCATTTGAACTCTAAAAATTACCATTCCAATTTCAGAAAATTCATAAAATTATTCTCTACATGTTTATACAATAAAAACAGTAGGTTTACTTGGACATTTTCATGTTTATTTAAATAAGTATTCAAATGCCCTTAGGATTTAAATGTAAATTTAAATATTTAAATTCCAGAAAACTTATATAATTGTCCCTTTCTGTTTAAACATTAAAACCACTGAGTTTTCCCTGAATCATTTATATTAAATTGATTAGAAAACTTAATGTAGTATTATACCCACTTAAAAACCCTTTTTATGAAAAACAATAATTCATTTAGATTCACTTTAAATTAATGGAGAAATAAATTGCAGAACTTTAATCTTTGAATTTATTTTATTTATAATCAAACCAACTTAAACTTACGTGTTTATAATGTAATGTATACTGTTTGATTGGATGTTGTGTTCTTTTTATTTTACTTTATATTAAAAAGACTACGACGTCGCCGAGGAGCCGGAGTACTTCCCCGAAGTCCCTCCCTCGCCTTTCGCTGAACAAGGCAAGTCACCAAACAATTCTTTTGAGCATATTGAACCCATGTCTGAATTGACTATCGCTAAAACACATAGGTTATGTATATGCATTAGTCAAATGAACCCTTACATTATATTTATTTAGGATCCCCCGACCTTGATGTGCAACCCAAGCCATGCTATCTCGCCTAACCTCCTTGTCACCATATGAACTATGATATTAGCTAGTGTCCAATGTATTGACACGGCCGCTATAGGATAAAAATGAGTCGTAGCAAAATGGTTCTATTATATGATCCCTGTTGCTTCTTATCCTTGGAAATTCTGTTGGTGATGAGTCATGGTTGTGAGTGTATGCATGGTGGGTTCCGGGTGCAAGCTAGGGCATTGGTCAGTCGCACCCGAGGCACTATAAGGACCGGTCTGAGGGATCCGTTGCAATACACTTACGTACTAACCACAAGTCTAGTGGGTAAGTCCTAACTAAGGTATGGGTTGTTCCAAACTGAGGCCACCACTTGGAGATGGGTCAAGTTGCACCTGCGGGTGACTTGTACCAATGTGGCGCAAAAGGGGGTGCGACGTTAGCCGGGATGCGGCCCGGCGCGCCGGCGAAACCTAGAGCGGGTGGTTATCGCTTGGAACATCTCATATTGAGGTTTTGGCACGAGTTCCCGTGAAATGGGTCATCTCGTTGAGATGAGTGCGTGCCTTGTGGGTACAGTAGTACATCTCTGATCAGAGTCTTAAATCTTTTCGAAAAGCCGAGCCCACGGTCAAGGGCGGGTTGCGTGACATCCCCCAGTTAGTTTACTTTGAATATGAATGTGCATGATGGATTGACATGTAAGGACCGTTGTGCGAGGAGGTAAAACGTACTCCTCGAGTTAGTTGATGTTGATGATGTTCATGTTTACTTTCCGCATGATTAAAATATGATTACACTAAACGCCATAACTGCAATTGCTTTATTCCGCATTGTTAGCCTTTATCCTTCCTTGTTTATTATCCTGCATTATTATTTGCATTTGCGGTGGCTTGTTGAGTACTTTTTGTACTCATACCCGTTGGACCCCACAGAGGATGCTTATCTTGAAGACGGTCTGGAGTAGCGACCCAGTCAAGAAGAAAAATCCTGAAGAAGAAGTTCGTCATGCCGTTTTCTAATTATTATACTCTACTGTTTTATTAAAACAATGATGTAATAAATATGGTCTGCGTACCATGAACAATGTCGTATGTACGTTTGTCGCATGATGAACCTCTTGTATTATTGTTTTTCTTATGAAATTCAATAATGTCTCGATTTGTTAAATCGGGGCGCTACAGGTAGGTAAGGTAGTTATATTTTGATGACAATTATGGTTCCTATCCGTCACCGTTACCACCGACCGACCGTAATGTATTTACTGGTTCCATCTTTTAATTATTAGTAGGCGAAATATAGGATCCATCAGTCCTGGGGCAAAATCTTGAGAGAGATCAATCCAGCACACAGTAAATATTCCTTTTTTACTTTGGTGCCTCAATCCACAAATAGTGTGCAGTAAACAAGAACAGTAGCCACAAACACAAAGGGGTTAGGATTTATGTGGAAAAGACTATTTCAATTAGCCCATAACTTCAATTCCACCAAACACAATGAACTTGCTCGAGAAACTGAGATTGTTATTGACAAAAAGCTACTGTTCCACAGATCCGCACTTTATGTTTTTCTTTTTTTTCATGAGATCAAACTAATGGAAGCAAATTTGTTTGTAATTTACTATTTTTAACAAAACGAGCCTTGTTTGCTTTATAATCACTCTTTGAGTACTCGGTGCTTCTGCTATCAGTGAGTCTAGAAACAGATTCAACCTGAGAAAATAGATACCTACGTAAAGTTACTTTAACTGATCAAAGATATTCAGCAGTACAAACAAAGAACATCTCTTTCATCAAATTTAAATATTCTCACCTAGTTATAAACTGTTGAGCCATCATCATGATATGCTAACTGAGGGCATAAGGCTTAAATTGATCTTGTGGACATGAGGGTCAAGCAATTGCTTAAATATTTCTTTTAACATTTAATGGAATATATAGGAGTATATGCATAACCACAGAGGGAGATTTGATCATGGAGGGTATATGATCAATTTTTTTAAGTACATAAGCTAGTAAATCGAAGAATACACTGAATTTGAAACTTGAGAGACAATCATACCAATCAGTAAAAATAACAGAAGAAGCATAGAGATCCATGAGATGCATATGCTTACAATATGCTCGGCAGAATAGCTGAGCCAGCGAGATGCTCCATGCCAATAGAAGAAGCACGTAGATCCATTATAGCATTACAGGCACCCTCAGCTACTTGTTGGCTCCCATTCTCCAGCGCCCGTGCCAAGCCATTCGCAATGCAGGCATCGGACGCCAGCATCTCGCTAGCCTCCATGGATTGAAGCTCCGCTGCACCTAGCACCTCGCAGGTCAGCGCGGCCACAAAAGCAGAACTGCATTATGAATTAGAAAATTAGTATAAAATTTCAAGCAACCATGAATCCACTTCAGCAAAAGCAGAAACGAGGATGATGCCTCTAGGGAGCAACAAGGATATGTTTTATGGCTTTGTACCTGGAGGCGAGGAAGAGGGGGAGGAGTGCGAAGAGGGAATCAGTAAGAGGGGAGAGCAACGTCGGTGAGCAGAGATCACGTGGCATCACCCCTCCTGCCTCTGACCGCGCCACCCCTCCTGCCTACGGGGCCCACGATGAGAGCTGTGAAGCGCGGCGCTGCAGCGGCGGAGGGAGGCGCCGGCGGCGACGGGGGAGGGCAGGAACGAGGCTTGGCTGCGATGAGGTGGGAGCGAACGTGCGACCAGGGGGCGCTCGGGCTGCGTCGGAGAGGGAGGAGGTGGAGGCTGGCGGCGTGGAGATCTCCGGCGGGTGCCACGGCGACGGCGGCGGCGGCGGTGAGGAGCGGCGGCTAGGGTTAGGCGTGGGATGGGAAGAACGAATGGGGAACGACGCACTCGGGGGCTGGGGGTTCCCTGCTGCCTACAAATTTTTACAAACAAACCACTGGGTTTTCCGTTTTCAAAGCGCGGACCTATTTTACGAATTTTCTATTCTTCGCACATAAAATCTGAGAACACGTGGGTTCATACGCAAAAAACACAAGACATGGCGCTGGGCCTTCATACAAATAGCGACGAACCAGAGGGTTTTTTCGCAAAAAACCGGACCCGCTCTGGGCGACGTGGCGACACGCGGAGCTGCCACGCCAGCCAAAATGCCCTGGAGTCATGACAAATTACAAAAAGCTGAGGGACTTTTCTGCAAAGCGATGACATGGCTCATCCTGGGAAGAGCAAAGGGGAGGAGGTTTAAAGTATAGAGATATGTCAAATAAGTAAAAGTTGAACTATGGGGCGAATGAGCACAAAGGCGGATCCCATCCTCTTTTCTGATCCAATCTTCGGTTCCATTTCGTCCCCATGCCACCCGCGGAAGATGCCGACCACGCGCCGTCGTCGGAGCAACAGCCGCCGCTGCGACGCCTCGTCTTCGCCTTCTACCTCACCGGCCACGGCTTCGGTCATGCCACCCGCGCCATCGAGGTCTCGCCCCCCTCCTAGCTCGCTTCTCCCACTCTCACGCATTTGGGGTTCCCGGAGCCGTTTGTTTGATTGGAGAAGTGTTCCACCCGCGGTAATCGCAGGTGGTGCGGCATCTCATCGCGGCGGGGCATGAGGTTCACGTGGCCACGGCGGTGCCGGAGTTCGTCTTCACTGCCGAGGTGCGCTCGCCCAGCTTCCACATCCGCAATGTCATCCTCGACTGCGGCGCCGTCCAGACCGACGCTCTCACCGTCGACCCCCTCGCCTCTCTCGAGAAGGTCTCCACTCTCCACACAGATTACTCGCTAGTTTCGCCTTTCGATTTTTTTTGTTAATCGCATGTGATTTTGCCTGATTTGGTGTGTCGATGTTTGCATTGGTGTTGTCTTGTGATTGCGGAATGCAGTACTATCAGACGGCCGTGGTGTCTCGCGAGTCGATCCTGAGGACCGAGGTGGAGTGGCTGACCTCCATCAAGGCAGACTTAGTGGTACTGCTTCTGTATTGTTCATGCCAATCTGATTCATATGCTATTGTTAGGAAGGGGGGTTAGGTGCCTTGTGTGATTTTTCCAAACAAGCAGTAAAAAAGAACCTGAAGTGAATGAGGGTGCTTCTGGGACATGCAGGTCTCCGATGTTGTTCCTGTGGCATGCAGGGTGGCTGCAAATGCTGGTATCCGCTCAGTGTGCATTGGAAATTTTAGGTGGGATTATGTCTCCTCCCTTTACTTCTCCCGTCCTGACTGAAACAGTTGTTACGATCATAACTTTTCTTTACCTTGTCTCTTGTTCAGTTTTACATATTCAGAAATCTTAAAAAACAATAGAGTTACAGGTCATGGTATAAATATGCAATCTTTAGAGTTGGATAATCGAGTGACATTTATATATGTGATTGTTTCACAATTTGCAGTTGGGACTATATATATGCAGAATACATTATGGCAGCTAGGCTATCATCACCGTTCTATTGTTTGGCAGGTTTGGCTTTTACTATTTCCCACATTATTGCATCACCCTTTTCCTGTTGAAAGTGATTAAATTATTTGCAAATTATTCTTGATTCCATATCCAATTCTCTGTTATTGTCTCCATTTGCGCTCTCCCTTTCATCATGCGCGGACACTTTTACATGTTCAACATCCATCTATCTACTTAATATTTGCAGATAGCGGAGGATTATTCCCATTGTGATATCCTAATCCGACTACCTGGATACTGCCCTAGTATTTTCATCTGTTCCCTTTTATTTCTCGAAAGTAGTCATGCTATATTTTTCAGTTATAATAAAATGAGTTTTCTTTCACTCTATAGTGCCAGCTTTCCGTGATGTCACTGATGTGCCCCTTGTGGTAAGAGGACTGCACAGATCTAAAACAGAGGTTTGTATGAAGCTGCCGGTGAATGATATTTCATGGGCTTGAACAACATACTGCTTTCCTATTTACACTTCCCTATTTTGATCTATTAGGTGAGGAAGGAACTTGGAATAGCAGCAAATGCAAAGGTGGTGGTTTTTAATTTTGGGGGACAGGTGGGTCGATTGCTATGGTTAAATTTCATAAGCTTAGGACAAATGTTTCTTTTACTTATCCCGTGTCTAATCTTTGTCTGTCTAATTACTCTGCTTTTTAAACCAGCTTGAAGTAAAGCTTATGTAGTATTTTTGTAACTACATTTCCTTTAGCTAGTATCCAGATATCATCATATGATGTTCCCTGCAATGGCAAAAACAATTATGATTACACTGTACTATTTTCTAAAAGAAAGATACATATGAACATCATGTTTCATATTCTGTGCTTTGTTGAAAGCTACCAGTCTTGACTTCTTTTCTGAATGCTCCTATGCTTTTATATGTAATCATAAATAAAAAGAAGATATTAATGTACTATTGTCCCCAGCCAGCAGGATGGAAACTGAAGCAACAATGGCTGCCTGATAACTGGATCTGTTTGGTATGGATTTTTGATACCAGAGTTCTACCCTTTAAAGAAGTAAAGCATCTGGCCGGTGTGTTTGTTTAAAACTTAGCATTGTCTTCGTGAAAGGTCTGTGGTGCATCAGATTCTCAAGAAGTTCCTCCAAACTTCATTAAGCTTGCAAAAGATACTTACACACCTGATGTCATGGCAGCATCTGACTGCATGCTTGGTAAAACATGACATTCTAGTTCTTAATTTATGTATTTTTCTATACACTGCTTACTATCTTTACCATATAGGGAAAATTGGATATGGAACTGTGAGCGAGGCTTTGGCCTACAAGCTTCCATTTATCTTTGTCCATAGAGATTATTTTAATGAAGAACCATTTTTGCGGAATTTGCTTGAGGTTGAAACATTTCTTACCATCATGTTATTCTTGAGTTAGTAGGAGCCTCTCCTACTTGATTTTTCTCAAAAAATGTTATTCTAGGAGTAACTTATGTATAGCTTTGCTAAAAATGCCATTATCTGTTGTCCTCTGCCTCCATTCTGTTTCAGCACTACCAAAGCAGTATTGAGATGACCAGAAGGGATTTCCTTAGTGGGCACTGGGAACCTTATCTACTCCATGCTTTGACACTTCAACCATGCTATGATGGTCCAATTAACGGCGGGGAGGTAATTTTCCATTAATTTCCCAATAGGGGTCTCATCAATGTTATTTCATAATTGCATCCAAATTTACCTTAACACAAAAAATTTTCCTTGTATATTTTGTTTTTGTTCGGAATCAGACATAATAATCATGATAACATCGTCAATGTTTACAAGTCGCTTAGTCGAACCTAGTCGCCATAGAACCGACTAGGTGACTAATCGCGATTAGTCGTCGACTAGGGACGATTAGTCGATCTAGTCAGTCCTAGGGTTCTAGCTGAAAAGAATCACTCACCTGAGGAGGAGGATCTTGAGTCTTGACGGCTGGAGCAGGCGCTAGAACATGAGGGTTGTTGATGACTGGGCCTAGAGCACACGTTGGCCGCTAGAGCATGCGTGCTCGTCGCCGGAGCATGCACGCGCCACTGGCGTAGAAGCTGGCTGTCGGAGCACGCACATGCCACTAGAGCAGAAGCTAGCTTCCGGAGCATCGGTTGCTGTGTTGGAGGGCTGGATGGCTAGAGGGCTGGCCGCTAGAGCGTTGGCCGTTGGACGGTTGAGCCTAGCAACGTGCCGCTGGAGTCTGGCTTGACACGACGATGGCTCGCTGCGGGACAACACGCGCACCACCAGACAAGGCATGCACCGAAGGAGCTTTAGCTAGAGCACGCGTTGGCCACTGGATGGCTGGAGAACGTGCGCGCGGCATCAGCTGGAGCGCAAGGAAGAGAGGTGGCGCACAATTGCACAAGGGAAGAGAACTAGCAACACATGGAAGAGGTTACACACTTTGGACAGGGTAGTACTATAGTCATAACCCTAAGTCCCTAAAAGAGTCCATCAGCCCAATAGGTTCGAAGCCTAGCTGAGCAGGCCCACTAAAAACACAGAAAAAACCTAGTCGGTTGGTCGCCAAAACACCCCTAATCGGATGACTAGTCACGACTAGTTGATGGATTAGTCGGACGACCAGAGTTCTGGTTGGTCTGATCGCATCAGAACAGCTAGTCGGCCCCAGAGAACCGACCAGGCCGATTAATCACGATTAATTGGACGATTTGCAAACACTTACATCGTAGTACTCACTTTTCCAAACCAACATGAAAAGGATAAATGTAATCCAGTAAATCAATTGTATCCTCTACGTCAAGGGCGTCAACCCCTAGGGTTGGGGGCCTCGACTGCGTAGAGCGTAGCTGCGGGATAGGCTGGCCCGGGGTTGATTCCCTTGCCGAGCTATGTTGGAGAACATGTGAGATTTAGAGAATTGAGGTAGACATTGGAGATTGATCTTTTATTTCTTGATTCCCAATTACAAGCTTTGGACCCCTTTATATAGAGCAGGGGTCTCCTTTATTTCTAAACCCGACTTTAACTGTAATTGAAAAAGTAAACTAACAAGACTCTAATTAATCCTAGACTCTTACTTATGGACCATGTGGGGGTGCCATGACTGTGCTGCCATGGGCTGTGCCTGGGCCTGCATGGCAGCCTTGCACTGGCCATAGGTGCGGCCCCACATGACACTGTATAAGTAATATTCTTCAGATTGATAAACTAATGCTTGTCCATTCAGGTGGCTGCACAGATCCTCCAAGACACTGCTTTTGGGAAGGGATGCATTTCTGACAAAGTGAGATTTACTACATAACATTGATTGATAAAAGAGCACCATACTATTGTGTTCTATGTCCACCATTTCCCTCATTCCATATAACTATGCATGTCTTCATCAGTTCATCCTGAAGTTCTCTAGTTTTTGCACTTCATGTGAAAAATAATTTTTGCTGAGGGGGTTAGAGGACCAGTAATTTCTTTTGAAACTTTGTATGCCATATGCCATATAAAATCAGCAATCATTAAAAGCCATATAAAATCAGCAATCATTAAACCTGGAGCTTCTATTTTCTTCTTTTAATTTGTAAAAAAGATTAGATATGTGTTGAGAAACCTTTTTGGATGATTGTCATGTGAGCCAATCAATCTATTGAATCTCTAATGACAGTTCAGTGGAGCAAGACGGTTGCAAGATCCCATAGTGTTAGGGTATCAACTACAAAGGGCTCCCAGGGGAGATGTAGCGATTCCTGACTGGTACTCTCTTTCCACAACAGAAGTTGGTGCCTGCCCAATCTTAGAAAATATTAGAACAAAGGAAAGATCAGAACCGTGAGTTAGATATACCTGCTCTTTTCATATTTGTGTAGTTGTCTAATGATAGATTTTGTTACTGTCATAACAAGTTTAACTCTGTCAGGTGTTTTGAAGACTTTCAGATACTTCATGGGGATCTGCAAGGATTAACAGACACTATGGCCTTTTTGAAGAGCTTATCTGAACTTACTCAAAATGAGTTAAAGAACCATGAGAAGCAACCTCGAGACAGAATTTCTGCATCTGTGCTCTTTGATTGGGAGGTGCTTGCAGTTTTTTGTATTCATTTTACTAATAAATTATACTACCACATGCACCAATTTTTTCTGCTTCTGTTCATGTAGCATATCTAGAGTGTAGTTGCAAGGGTGCATAGAATTGCAACAATGTAAAATCAATTAACTCCTTTCTAAATATACACAAAATGATGATCAACTCTGCATATCCTGTGAAGTTTCACTTTAAATTCCACTCATCTATTTATCCTCACACTGTTTGAGTTTGATTAAAATGAACCATCTCATTTTGATGTAATCTGCATGGCCCTTGTGAGTTAGCCATTTCACATGACACTTCACTATATGCTGGTTTCAAGCTTTCTCACAAAATACAACCCAAATGAAACATTTAATATGATACAGTTTGCAGATTTTTCTGTATCTTGTAATTTCCATGGCCTAATGGAAAACATGCTGAAGCAGGTCCTTTTTTAGAGCCATTGAACTGTTTCTTTCATCAGTCTTTCCTTTTGTCAACTCAATATTGTTTACTCATGTTCTACCTGAATATATATAACTTTGTCAAAAGTGGGTTTTGAATTTTGATAATTGATTAATCCATCATTCTTGTTACCATTTTGTTCTGATAACTGAAAGAATCATTCAAAATACTTTTTGAATGACTGGTTAATCTTAATCCCTAATTTGTCTTTTTCTTGGTTCCTTTTCAGGATGAAATATATATATCAAGGGCACCTGGACGGTTAGATGTCATGGGTGGTATTGCTGACTATTCAGGAAGTCTTGTTTTGCAGGTATGCTCAATTGCTGGTGAAAAACCGTGTTCCTACACTTGCCTATTTTCCCATGACTTCTAGAAGGATTGTGTAGGTCCCAATTTTGTTGTTCTCCTTGTTTGATTAAAAAAACATTGCTCTGCAATGGTGAGCTAAGATGTACGATGGACCATCTAATGGTATCATGACATGAATTCATCTCATTCCATGTTTGCTGTTTTTGTGAATCTAAATGATTTGAGGACCAAGGAGGTATACTTGTGCTCCATGTGCACACCTAAGAATTGGAAGATACTGACTTGAGTACTTGACTGAAGTTTCAGAACCTTGAATGTGAATGCAATTATGCATTCCTTTGTTTTTTATAAGGGCATTGCAACCTAGGATGGTAGTAGCATGCTACTCTGTTATTACAAATATTTGGTTCATTATTATTATTATTATTATTATTATTATTATTATTATTATTATTATCATGTTGCAACTGAAGCCACCATTTTTTTAAGTAATGAGATTATTTTGACTCCACTTGGATATCTTACAATTTGATAGGAGCTAAAAATGTAATTTCATTAGATTTTAAATTATTTCAAATTGTTGACTTTCATTAGTACAGTTAAATAAATGAACTGCTGGGAACAAATATAAAATTACTGTTCTTTTTATTTGGTTTTGTTTTAGGCTGTTGTAATTAAAAGTTTTGATGCAATTACTAGCTGCCCCTTCGGGAAGCCTGCCATGTTGCTGTACAGAGAAACCACCCCAGCAAGCAGAAGTTATGGAAACATGTACAAGCAAGACAATTTGAGAATGCCGGCGTGGTACCCGTGGTACAAATTGTATGTTGTACTCAATCATCCAAATAATTTATCTTGTCATCAATTCACAAGTTTTGTTTCAGCTATCAGTTTATGCAAGCACTGTGTATTAGTTGTATGCGGAAAATGCTCGTTCGGACTAATATGTAGTTTTACACATCAATCCACCTGCATTGCTTTGTCCTCTTTTGTTAGAAAATCTCAATGATTAAATTGATGTCACTTATTTTCAATGATTCTCCCACAGGTATCATTTGGTTCTGAATTGAGTAGCCGTGCACCAACTTTTGATATGGACCTGTCAGATCTGATGGATGGCGAAAAACCAATATCCTATGAAAAAGCCAGAGATTATTTTTGTCGAGACCCATCCCAAAAGTAAGTAAATGTCTTTTTTTTATTTCCTACAAAAGCTTTAACCGCTCAATTATGTTCACATGTTTGTAAACTTCATGTTATTTCAGATGGGCTGCTTATGTCGCTGGAACAATTCTAGTGTTGATGACTGAGTTAGATGTGCAGTTCATAGACAGCATTAGCATTCTGGTACACCTAAGCCTCCTTTTGTTTTCCTGCAATGTGCCTACTAATTTATATCAAGGGAAATGATTTCCAAAAGTCTATTTTAGGAGATTTCAGTAGATGACACATGTCATCTTTTTTCCTTTTCTGCCATACATCACAAGTTTTTTCCCTTCTCTAATAGTGATTGCTTTTGTTATGCATTAAAACATCAGGTTTCTTCCGATGTGCCAGAAGGCAAAGGTGTCTCTTCTTCTGCATCAGTAGAGGTTGCTACTATGTCTGCTGTCGCAGCTGCCTATGGTTTGTAATGACAGTAGTTACCTTTCTCCCCTTACTTATTTCTTTTCTCCTTCCAACGTATGGTAGATTGGTAGACAGTCAGTTAACTTATTACCAATTCTGCATATTTATTTTTTCGAAGAATTCTTCGTAAATCTAAATTCTGAAATATATTTGACTTATCTGTAGGTCTTAACATTACTCCAAGGGACCTCGCTTTACTTTGTCAGAAGGTATGATATTAACAAAAGTTTGGTGGTAAAATAATTTACCCATTAAGTCCTTTATGTTCATGGAACTATGGTCTTTCAGGTTGAGAATCATGTTGTTGGAGCTCCTTGTGGTGTAATGGACCAAATGACATCTGCTTGTGGAGAAGCTAACAAACTCCTTGCGATGGTTTGCCAGGTTAGTATTGTTTATTAGTTCAATGGGAGGTACATACAATCTTTAGACCAGTGCAAAAAAACAATTCTGCTTCTGCATTTGTTTGATCGCAGTTTTGCTGCAGCCTGCAGAGGTGAAAGAATTGGTTGCTGTTCCTACTCATATGCGGTTTTGGGGTCTAGATTCTGGGATTCGGCATAGGTAAATTTTTTTCCAGACTGAACCTTTTGTTGTTGATTTATCAAGATTTACCTTTTGTGATTGGACGAATTGGAGCTAATTGCAGTATTTTAACGCTTGAATTTGTAGTGTCGGTGGGGGAGATTACGGATCTGTAAGGGTAGGCACTTACATGGGACGAAAGATGATCAAATGTGCAGCATCCAACTTTGTTTTGGAATCCTCAAATTCCAATGCTCCTGTTCAGTCTATTGACTGTAATCAAAATGCCATAGATTTATTAAAATCTGAAGCTTCCCTGGAGTATTTGTGTAACCTGCCACCTCACAGGTTCACTCTTCGCGTAGTGAATTCAGCAAAACATGCATGGTTCCAGCCGCACGGATGGTGATTTCTTACCCTTAAATTTCAATTTCAGGTACGAAGCTATTTATGCAAAAGACATTCCAGAGGTCATTACTGGAGATGCATTTTTGGACAAATATGGAGATCACGATGATACAGTAACAGCAATTGATCCTAAGAGATCTTACAGTGTGAAGGCTTCTACCAGACATCCCATATATGAAAACTTTCGGGTTGAGGTTCGATCTCTCAACTTACACTGCAATTGTTTTTATTTTCCTGAAATTGGGAGGCTCCATTTACATTTGTATGGTGGGAAGTACTGGGAACTATATATGAAGCCGTTGTTTTTGGAACCATACTGCTGTGACACCGATGACATGCTCTGTCATGGCCAGGAAGTGGCCGTAGCCTGTATTGTTGCTGCACACGCGGCCAAAGCTAAGGACGCCGTGGCGGCTGCAGCACGCTAGAGAGAAGAAAGGCACAGGAGAGAGGGCGCCAGGGGTAAGGGTGAAGAAAGCATGGGACGGAATTAGATAGGAGAAACTGGAATAACTTTATTACTTCTCTTCACTAATAGATCTGAATACAACTCTATATATATAGACCTGACCTCTTATCTCTAATCTGTAATCTAAACTGATTAAATCTAAACCAAATAGCTAACCGACTCAATTATAACTCTATGACTCTTTTAATCTAGGACTCTATTAATCTGCCATTAATCTGATAGGACTCTATTAATATGCCATTAATATGCTGCATGGGCTTCTTCCTGGGCCTGGCACTAGGGCCCTCTTGGGCCAATTCGCCACATGACATCAATCCCTTCCTTGAAAATCAGTTCGTCCTCGAGCTAAAAATTTGGATAGAGACGTCGGATCTCCTCCAAAGAAACCCAAGAAGCTTTAGATGGTTGGGTGCCACGTCCTTGAATTAACATCGGGAGCGGGATGCGGGTGTCATGCGGTGTGGTGAAGGCAGCCCACGTGGCTCGGCGAAGAGGTCGCCGAATTCCTCCAATAGGCCAGCGAGGATATCAGGACCGGTGCAGGCGTGTGCGCATAGTTCCTCCTGTGCTGCTACTTCAATGTCACTCCAGATGATCGACTCATCGTTGTGATGGAAGGAGATGTGCTTGTTGGTGAAGTCCCACAAGATTGGATACTAGAGTGTGTAGCCATTGCTCTCCCAAGACCACATCGCAGGTGTCTAGTGGCATGACAAAGCAATCGTTGGGAAAGATATCACTACTGACAACCACTTCAACATTATTGGCGATCCTGCTACATGTGACGTTGTCGTTGGCCACGTGGACTCGAGTGCCTAAACAAGGACGAAGACGGAGTCCTGCAGTAGCAGCAACTGTCTCTAAAAGAAAATTATGCATAAAGCCCGTGTATATAAAAGTGACAAGGTCAGCACCACTGATACATACCGCTAATTGCATCATCTCAGAATAATGTTGTCGTACTCTGGCAATTGCGTAGAGAGAAATCCCAGGGTTGTCCATGGTATCTGAACCATTTGGATTATCTACTTAATCATTGCTAGCGGACGGAGCACACAACCAGAATAATTGCTTGCATCTTTGAGTTATGCTGAATTTTTCATTACAGTTGTAGCATATGTTAGAGAGAACACTCGTATTGGTAGGGATGACACTCAAGAGTTGGGGCAATTTTCTTCTCATTCAACTCACTCAAATGCCATGCCAACCCAAATGGTTGGGGATACATATTTATAGGCTAGCCATGTAGCCCAAGATGCTAGATGCTAGTCTAAGATGCTAAAGCAAGATGCTAGTCTAGATGCTAAAGCAAAGATGCTTAGTCTAGTCTAAGATGCTAAAACAAAGATGCTAGTCTAAGATGCTAAAGCAAAAGATGCTAAAGGTGCTAAGACTACAAACTTGTCCACACATGGATATCTGAGGAGCCATGCTGAAGAGCGTGGGCCTCATGGCTGCAGATGTGATGAGTCATTGTCAACGGTAGTCAAAGAGGACTGAAAAGAGGAGAAGACCTGCTACGTCTGGGCCGCGTGTGACTCAGGTACACGGGCAGCGAGCGACTGTCGGGCAGAGGGGCCGCGAAGTCGGGCTGGCCCAATCCGGGTACATGGGCTAGGAGCAGCAGAGGATCCATTGGGCTGTTGACCAGGATTGACTCAGGTACACGGGCGGCGAGTGATTGCCGGGCTGAGAGAGCTGCGGAATCGGGCCGGCCCAATCAGGGTACCTGGTGCAAAGTCGGTGGACGCTTTGTCAGTTTCGGCGCAAAACTGACGACCGCTGATCTCAGATCAGACTGTTCTGAGGCGAAGCCATAGTCGCTACGAAAGCTCCGCTTCTAGATAAGTCACCTGTAAATAGGAGTTTACTTTTTTTTCCTTAGGCCCACAGTCAGTCAGTCGAGTCTGTAAAAAATATCCTAAGGGCAGTTTGGTCTTTTCCTTTTATTTAGCGTCTGTAAAAAACCCTAAGGGTCTTTTGGTATTTTCCTAGTCTATTGGACTGCCTATAAATAGGGCCTCAATCCTTAGAGTTAGGGTTAACTCAATTAAATCAGAAAATCAGAGTTCACTTTGTATTGAGTGCTTTAGATCTTCTTCCTTCCTTGTGCACTACTTGCAATCTTCCGCCGCCGCCGGCGTTTCTAAACCCGTAGCCGCCTCCATTAGCGCCACTCCCACTCTCGTTTCTGTGTGCATGGATTCACCGGCGCAGTGCTCTAGCGCGTGGGGTCCGTAACACCAAGCCTGATCCTTGGATTGGCTGCTAGGCAGCAAGGCATCAGGAGCCACGGCGTGTGCGGCCATGAGGTGTTCAAGGCGCTAAGGCCACGAGTAATGCGCTGCTATCTGAGGCACGTGAGATTGCTGTGGAGATAAACGTGCCAGCATTTTCTGCGTTGAAGCTCCCATCCAGTCAAAACAGCGCATCGTTTTGCGTTCCTGTGAGTAGTACTCATCCGGTATTTTTGTTCTTTCAAGAACCAGAGTTCTTTTTCTTGTGCTGGTTTTCCTGCTGCTGTTTTGGTGGAAGCTGGTACTCTGCGTTGAAGCTTCTGGAGCACAGAAGTAGCAGCTGTAGTTTCCAGAAGAAACAAACAATGCATGAAAGGAGTTTGCACAAAAATCAAGTCCTAGAACTGCGGCTTTTATCAGCTGCACGCCTTCAACCAGGGGCTAGTTTCAACATACCAGGCAGCTTCATCAACACCTACTACATCTACAACTAGTAACTAAAACACTAGACTCATTCCAGTATTATATCACTTGATGATTCCAGTTTATACTCAATGAAATTTCTGTGAGATATGCTTCAAAATGCTTTCTAATTTTATTCAATGAAATACTTGGAGATTTATTCATGACATATGTTTGATGGATTTGCTATGATTTGGTGAAATCTTTGTGGAGATGCTATTTATTATGTGAATGACTTTATTCTGCCTTTAAGCACTGTGTTGGTGTCTTTTTGTTTAGGACACCGGTCGTTTTTAGGCTAGATCATTTTAGGTTCTGTTGATCTGTTTACTTTTCCCTATTAGTCTGTTGAGGTGCGTTGGGTGTTGGGAGCAGGCCATTGATTCGACAGAATTTTTTAGGCGTCCATTCACCCCCCCTCTGGTCGCTACTTTCGGTCCTACAAGTGGTATCAGAGCCTGGTTAGGGTTTTTCCATATCTTAACCGGTTCTAAACCCCAGTAGTGATCATGACGTCTCCTGGAAAGGTCCCGTCCTTGGAAGCTTATGGCTATAATTATTGGAAGACTCGCATGCGAGCCTATCTCATGAGCCAAAGCTCGGACATCTGGGACATCTGTATTCATGCTACTTTCACAGTATTGCCTGTTGCTGAGCGTAATTCTCTAGATATTATTGCCCAGCATCAGAACAACAACAAAGCGGTGAATATTCTGTTTTCTGGTTTAGGTCCCACTGAATTGGGGCGTGTGAGCCATCTCTCCACTGCGAGAGAGATCTGGGCTACCCTTCAGGCTCACCATGAGGGGACAGCCCAAGTCAAGGCTCGACTCTATCAGACCTACCGACGTGAATATGAGAATTTCACACAGAAGCCAGGTGAATCTGTTGAAGCGTTGTTTGGTCATTTTCAATCGATCATAAACAAGCTTCGGGCCAACAAGGCTGAGGGTGTTCAGTTAGTCTCAGATCATGAGCAGGCGCTCAAGGTTCTCCATACCTTGGACCCTAAGATCTGGGAGATCAAGGTATCCTTTATCATTTAGAGCACATCTTATGATACCTTGACCATTTCTGAGTTGTTTAGCAAGCTGAAGGCCACTGAGGTTGATACCCAGTTGAGATCAAATCTCACTAGCTCTAGATCAAAGTCCCTGGCCCTTGCTACACCTTCTACTGACCCTTCTTCTGTGAGCTGTGATGTGTTCTCTTTGATGTCTATCACTGAAGACCAGCTTGAGTTGTTAGGAGATGATGACCTGTGTCTTTTTAACAACCGGGTGCGTCGTGTTTATGACAAGAGAATGTTCAAAAGACACGGCACGAAATCTGGGTGCTTTGAGTGTGGTGACCCAGGACACTTCATTGCCGACTGCCCCAAGCGCAATGGTCACAAGAAGGGCACCGGTGGTGGCTTCCACGACTCCGGCAAGCACGACAGCTCTTCCTTCACCAAGGGCAAGCCAAAGACCAGATTCTTCAGAAAGGCCCTGAAGGACTACTGGCGTGAGAACAAGAAGCGCGACAAGGCCTTCTTCGCCGAGATGGAGAAGAGCTACTCCAAGCGGTCCACGTCTTCTTCCTCTTCATCGAGCTCAAGCGATGAGGAGATTGTCATCAGGAAGGGGAAGGACAAGGACGATCCGGCTGGCCTTTGCTTCATGGCCTTCGGGGACAGGCCGAAGAGCCGCTCACATCAACGCCGAAGATCCTGCAAGAGCTTCTGCTCAATGTCTCTTGGGGATAAGGAAGACAAGGGCTCCTCCGATGACTCCAATGACGACGATAATGAAAAGGTATCATCTTACGAGCGAGAAATTGTTGATCTACTTGAAAGTAATCGTCAGGAGTTAAAATATCGGGAAAAACTGCTTAGAGGGGCTAAGAAGAGGATAGATGAATTGGAGAGTGAGCTTGCCGTGGCCAACGGCAGAATTGAGAGTCTATCTTTTTTTCCCTGCTTGGGTGATAGCAGTGAGTGCCCAAAGTGTGAGGTGCTTTTGTGTGACCTGTCGACTCTGAAGTCCATGTACACAGAAAGGATTGATGAGAGGGACGCTTTGGCCACTGAGCTTGAGAGCGCTCAGCTGGAGCTGAAAGATGCTCAAGCCACTGTCGTCATGCCCTGTGCTGATTGCCCATCCCATCTAGCCAGTCTAGCTGAGCTAAAAGCCAAGGGTGATGAGCATTTGAGCGAGTTGGAGAGAGTTAGAACTGAGTTGGCGCAGACTAGGCTAGAGCTTGAGACACTGTCAGTTCCACCCACTCTCTATGAGAACTGCTTGTCTCTTAGACTGGAGTTGATTAAGCTGAAAGCCGAGAAGTATGTCCAAGTAGATAGAGAGTGTGAAACCTGCTTGTCTCAGGTGGAGGTACTAGCTTTCTTGAGAGAAGAGCTAGCTGATGCCCAAAATGAGAACTTTTACCTCCGATCAATCCTGAGTTGGATCAGTGCCAGAGAGCCACAGCTCGGCATGATGATCCAGCAGTTTAAGTGGCAGGATGGGTTTGGGGTAGGCTACACCTACACCAAGGCTGACTTTGAGAGTGCCATTAGTCGGGCAGTGGAGTGGAGTAAAATGACTCCTGAGCAGAGATACCACAAGACTCACTCCACTGAGTCTTTCCAGGCTAGTCAGCCCAAGGATGGTGTGTTTCAAGAATAGCCCAAAGCTCCACCCAAGAAGCCCATCTGGGTTTCAAAGCTCAAACACCTCCACACTTCTCTTGACTCTCTTCTTGGACTCTCACACCAAGAAGACTACACCAAACACCACTAAGCCCAAGAACCCCAAGCCTCAACCACATCCCAAGAAGCCTACTTACCACTGTGAGTTTTGTCAGAGAGACGGGCATCTTGCGGAGTTTTGCTTCAGGAGGAAGCGGGTTGAGAGCCAGGTTTGAAAGCCAGGTTCTCCCACTCCTTGCGTAGTGCCTGCAGCGTAGCCTTGCGGGCGCGATCGCTGCCGATACGCACTGCAGCGATAGTATCCCAAGCCTCCTTGGCAGTCCGCTTGCTAGCAATCAAAGACTGCATCTCTGGCGGAATTGCAGCAACGAGGGCCTCCAGCGCCCGTCGATCATCATCGTAGTCGACGTCGTCGTATGTGACCGCCTCCCACATGTGCCGCACTTGGAGCTTCACCCTCATAATCATGGACCACTCGGTGTAGTTGGTCTTGGTGAGGGTGGGCAATCCACCACCAGCACCAGCGTCCTTGACGATGGTCTGGAAGCCGCGATGACCATGGCGTCGGTCCGGGGAAGGAGAGCCACGCCGCCTGTGAGGGTCATGTTCGCCAAGAGCACGACCGTCACGTGCGCATCCTTTCGGAGTGTTGTCGGCGCGCCTGGGCCCGTTTGGGCTGCCGCCACGAGCACGGGGCTGCGCTGCTGCCCATTGCGCCACCCGCTCATCCTTCGCCCTCCTGGTAACTCGGCCTCCAAGTCGAGGCTACCTCCCTCGGAGGCAGTGCCACTGTTGCTACCGTGGCGCAAAGCTTCGAGCTCTGCCGCCGCAACACGTGTTGCAACCACAGCCGCCGCCGCTTCCTCTTCGCTCTCGCTACTGCCAGTTCTGCCGCCGCCAACCTCACCTTCCGAGCCGCTGCTGCCACAGCCTCTGTTGCCACCCGGTCGCGCTCCCCCGCCGCGACGACTTCGGCCTCCTGCCGACGTCGTGCGCTCGAGGTGACCGAGCGAAGAGAGTCTCCTGCGGACATTGTGCAGTGGTAGAGTGGAAGGGTCGTGGGGGTTGCTGCTGCACTGGGAGGAAGCCGCTACTATCGAGTTGCTGCTCGGAGTGTGGGTGGAGCTCGCCGAGTCGTTGGTTTCCGGTGGACCGGCAAGGGAGGAAGATGAACAAGGAGACGGGCGTCTCTGTTGGAGAGAGTCGCGGAGGGGATTGGAAAGGTCACAGAACCATACAGCTCTGATACCAATTGTTAGAGAGAACACTCGCATTGGTAGGGATGACACTCAAGAGTTGGGGCAATTTTCTTCTCATTCAACTCACTCAAATGTCATGCCAACCCAAATGGTTGGGGATACATATTTATAGGCTAGCCATGTAGCCCAAGATGCTAGATGCTAAAGCAAAGATGCTAGTTTAAGATGCTAAAGCAAAGAGGCTAGTCTAAGATGCTAAAGCAAAAGATGTTAAAGGTGCTAAGACTACAAACTTGTCCACACATGGACATCACACATGTCATGCCAAAACACCAGTGTTATAAAAGGCGCTAGGCGCTAGTCGGGCGGTGACTCGCCGCCTAGCGCTAGGGGCGCCTAGGCGGCGCCTAGGTCCAACTTCCAACCATCCTTATTACTAGTACTTTTCAGATCTCATTACTTCATTTTGCTAGTTCCCACTTCATTTTGCTAGTTCCCAGGCAACTTTTCTTCTTCCCACACCTGCCTTTTCTTCTTCCCACACCAGACAGCAGCTGTCCCCTCCCCTCCCCTCCACGACTTTTCTTCCAGGAGGCCAAGAAACTTTGCTGTTCCAGCTCCAAGCGCTTCCCCTCCCCTCTGTTCAGTTTTCCCCTCCCCTCTCTTAGTCTTCCCCTCCGGTTTATGCCATGGTGGTGAAGCAAGGTGGCGGCTACTGCGGTGCAGGACTCGCCGTGAGGAGGAGAGGCCGCCGGCTCCCCTCCCGCCGCCGGATCTGGCGGCCTGCTCCCCTCCCACCGCCGCCTACTTCCCTCCCGCCACCAGATCTGGCCGCATGGCCTCTCGGCCTCTCCCACTGGCCGCCTAGCCCCTTCTTGCTGCCGGTTCTGGGCCGCCTAGGCACCGCGGTCAACGCCTAGGCCGCGGTTGACCCACCTAGGCGGCCTGGCCGCCCAGCTGGCCGCCGAAGGGCTCCGCGCGGCGCTGGGGTGGCGCCCAGCGCCTAATCCCGCCTAGGCGCCCGCCCAAACCCGATTTTTAGAACACTGCAAAACACACATACACACACATAGACTTATCCTCTCAGCATAACCCTGCCTCTCGACATGCTTGCATCTCCTCTGAAGATAGGGTGCAACACTAAATTGACCCGTCCTAGTAGCGGGGGCTACATGCGCAGGTACTCAGATGATAGGTGCTCTCTGTTGTAGTTTGACATATAATCTTGATGATTCCTCCAGTTGGGCACGCAACTCATAAGCATGGGCAAGGCTCATGGCTGTTTCTAATGAAGCAGGCGCTTGAAGTTTGACATCAATCTGCATTGTGCCCTGCAATCCCTGCGTGAAAAGTTCAATCTGCTGGACCTCAGTAAGTTTACTTGCACGGTTAAGGAGTGCAAGGAAACACTCTTGGTAGTCAGCAACAAATCTGATCCTTCGGAGTGCTGCCAATTTGTTGAGCTTATTATGTCAGAGCGGAGGTCTGAAGCGTAATTCCACCATCTTGGCAAAACGCCTATAAGGGGGAGTGCCATACTCACGTTCAACACAAGTATACTACTGCTGAGTTGGTCCTATCAGGTGGAACGCTGCAAGCCAAACCTTCTCTTCTTCAAGAGTGCGCTGGCCACGAAAGAATTGCTCGCAGCGGCTCAACCATGTGAGGGGATCTTCCTTCCCATCATAGGTCGGAAAATCCCACTTGTGGTATCACGGAACTCGACCATGCTCTTGTGGATGGTCGGCCGGAGAGTGTGGTTGACCGAGGATCCCCTTGCCGCCATCTCTAATGTAGGACAAAATCCTCTCTGACTCCAGGCGATCCATATTGATCTGCTGCGTTTGTTGCCTCAATTCTATTGCCTCCATCTGCATTATCACTGATAATTGAGCAGTAATTGTAGCAAGGGCATTTCCATTGCCTCTGGACGTCATATACACGGGTACAGGAGGAGGAGGTTGCTCTGATACCAAATTGTCACGGCCAGGAAGTGGCCCCAGCCTGTATTGGTGCTGCACACGTGGTCAAAGCTGTGGACGCCATGGTCCATGGCTGACTGGAATAACTTTATTACTTCTTTTTGTTAGAGAGAACACTTGTATTGGTAGGGATGACACTCAAGAGTTGGGGCAATTTTCTTCTCATTCAACTCACTCAAATGTCATGCCAACCCAAATGGTTGGGGATACATATTTATAGGCTAGCCATGTAGCCCAAGATGTTAGATGCTAGTCTAAGATGCTAAAGCAAAGATGCTACTCTAAGATGCTAAAGCAAAGATGCTTAGTCTAGTCTAAGATGCTAAAGCAAAGATGCTAGTCTAAGATGCTAAAGCAAAATATGCTAAAGATGCTAAGACTACAAACTTGTCCACACATGGACATCACACATGTCATGCCAAACAACATGTCATGCCAAAACACACACACACACATAGACTTATCCTCTCAATCTCCCCCTAAGTCTTGTGTGGCGCCTTCTGGGAAATCTGAACCATCCCAATCCTGGCGCGAAGCTCTTGGAACTTGATCCGCCCAAGCGACTTGGTGAGGAAATCGGCGAGCTGATCCTGGGTGTTGATGTAGCTGGCCTTCACACTCCCCTCATCCAAACAACTCCGGATGAAGTGGTACTTCACCCGGATGTGCTTGCTGCGCTCGTGGAAGACAGGGTTCTTTGCCAAAGCCAAAGCAGACTTGTTGTCCACCCTGAGCTCCACCGCTTCGGAATCTCTGCCAAGAAGATCGCCAAGCAGCCGAGCCAGCCAGAGAGCTTGAGTTGATGCAGAAGTGGCTGCGATGTACTCTGCCTCGCAACTGGACATGGCCACCACCTGCTGCTTGACCGACTGCTAGCTGATCAAACACTTACCAAGGAAGAACAATGTCCTACTGGTGCTCTTGCTTGTGTCGATGTCGCCGGCGTGGTCGCTGTCGCTGTACCCGATGAAATGCGCCGCACCGAGGCACCTCGGGTAGTACAAGCCGTAGTCAAAGGTCCCCGCGACATAGCGTAGGATCCTCTTCACGGCCTGTTGATGCTCTGTCGTCGGTCGCTGCATGAACCGACTGAGGTAGCCAACTGCGAACGCCAAGTCTGGTCGCGTGTGGACAAGGTAGCGAAGGCTGCCCACAATGCGCCGGTACTTGTGTCGCGTCCACCTCCTCCGCCGTGCTGTCGCAACTCAGCTTCAACCTTTCCTCCATGGGAGTGTAGGCTGGGTTGCAGTCGGTGAGTCCGCCCAGCTCGACGATGCGCTTGGCGTAGGCGGTCTAGCGAAGTGAAGTGCCAGAGCTGTCCTGGTGCACCTCGATCCCCAAGTAGAAGGAGAGGAGCCCTAGGTCGCTCATCTGGAAGGTGGTCCTTCATCTTCGTCTTGAACGCCTCTACCTCCACCTCCTTGGTGCCGGTGATCACCAAGTCGTCAACGTAGACGCCTACCAACAGGGCATTGTCTCCCTTGCCCCGCCGGTAGACTGCAGCTTCATGAGCACTTTGATGGAACCCCATCTGCCTAAGAGTGGAGTCCAACTTGTCGTTCCAAGCTCGTGGTGCCTGTCGCAAGCCGTAGAGGGCCTTGCGCAGGCGGAGAACCTTGTTCTCCTTGCCGGGGATGACAAATCCCGGCGGCTGTCGAACGTAGACCTCCTCCAAGTCGCCATTGAGGAAGGCAGACTTGACATCCATGTGATAAACAAGCCAATCCTCCTGGGCTGCCAGCGCGAGGAGGACACGAATGGACTCCATCCGTGCAACAGGAGCGAAGGCGTCGTCGAAGTCGACTCCCTCCTGCTGAACAAAACCGCGTGCCACCAGCCGAGCCTTGTGCTTGACCACCACCCCGGCTTCATCTTTCTTCAGCTTGAACACCCACTTAAGGGTGATGGCACGGTGGTCGGCCGGAAGATCAGCCAGCTCCCATGTCTGTTTCCGCTCGACGACGTCCATCTCCTGCTGCATCGCGGCGCGCCAGGCCGCGTCTCCTTCCGCCTCAGCGAAGGAACGTGGCTCACCGTTGTCATGCACCAAGTGTAGTTCGCATCGAAGTCATGTTGAGCCATCCCAGGAACGGGCTGCTCACCAAGGATGTTATCCATGGTGCGGTAACGTAGAGGCTCTCCGTCATGGCAAGCATCGACACAGTCCCTGTCGTTTGACAATGGAGTAGTGAACTCCACTGTGCGCTGCTCATCATGAACTGAAGTTGCGGATGCCGATCCCGGAGATGTGGGCGCCGGTGTAGGAGAGCGAGGTGTGGCCGGTGCAGGAGGTGGTGGAGTACTTGCCGGAGCTGATGATGTGCCAGGTGCTGGAGCAAGCGAGCTCGGTGAAGGTGAGCTGCTAGCTCCCCCCGCTCCCTCGAAGTAGACGTACTCGACGACGAAATCGTTGATCGTCGAAGTCGATCCATCATCCGCCATCTTGCCCCACGTCCAGCCTCGCCCTTCGTCGAACACAACGTCTCGTGAGATGTGGACGCGCTGTGTCGTAGGGTCGAGGATGCGGTAGGCCTTGGAGCCCTCCGCATAGCCGATGAAGACCCCTTGCGTACTCCGATTGTCAAGCTTGCCGACGTGGCTGAGCTCCTTGACGAATGCCAGGCAACCAAAAACGCGAAGGTGGCCAACCGTCGGCTTGCGTCCGTGCCAGGCTTCATACGGCGTCTCGCCGTCAATAGCCTTGGTGGGCGAGCGGTTGAGGAGATGGACGGCAGTCATCACCGCCTCTCCCCAGTAGATCGCCGGCATCCCCCTCTGCTTGAGGAGGGCGCGAGCAGTGGCCACCACTGTCTGGTTGCGGTGCTCGACGACGCCGTTCTGCTGTGGTGTGTACGGCGCGGAGTAGTGGTGCTGAATGCCCTCATCGGCGCAGTACGCCGCGAACTCAGCCGCCGTGAACTCGCCACCGTTGTCCGTACGCAACACCCGGAGCTTGTGGCCGCACTCCTTCTCCGCGGTAGCTTGATGACGCTTGATAGCATCTGCGGCTGCTGCCTTGGTGTCGAGAAGCACCGCCCACATGTAGCGGGACACATCGTCGACGAGGAGGAGGAAGTAGCGCCGGCCTCCAGGGGTAGCCGGTGTCACAGGGACCGCAAAGGTCGCCGTGCACGAGCTCGAGCTTCTCCTTAGCGCGAAAGCTTGCCTGATTAGGGAATGGGAGTTGCCGCTGCTTGGTCAGCACGCAGGTGTCGCAGAACTGCTCCACATGCTCGACACTGGCATGCCCCGCACCATCTCCTTGATGCCGAGCTGCTTCAGGGCCTCAAAGTTGAGGTGCCCAAAACGCTCGTGCCACCGCCACGCGTCGTCGTCGCGGCGGGCTGCAAGACACACTGGCTGCGCCACCTGCACATGAAGGACATAGAGGCGATTGCTTCCTCTATTTACCTTGGCGACAAGTTGGTGCTGATGATCCCAAATGCGTAGCACCCATGCTCGATCTCCACGCGCGAGTCATTCTCATCCAGCTGGCCCAGACTGATGATGGAGTTCCTCAGCTCAGGGATGTAGTAGACACCGGTGAGCATCAACATCAACATCCTCACCTGGTTTGAAAGCCAGGTTCTCCCACTCCTTGCGTGGTGCTTGCAGCGTAGCCTTGCGGGCGCGATTGCTGCCGATACATATTGCAGCGATAGTATCCCAAGCCTCCTTGGCAGTCTGCTTGCAAGCAATCAAACACTGCATCTCCAGTGGAATTGCAGCAACGAGGGCCTCCAACGCTCGTCGATCATCATTGTAGTCGACGTCGTCGTATGTGACCGCCTCCCACATGTGCCGCACTTGGAGCTTCACCCTCATAATCATGGACCACTGGGTGTAGTTAGTCTTGGTGAGGGTGGGCCATCCACCACCAGCACCAGCGTCCTTGATGATGGTCTGGAAGCCGCGAAGACCATGGCGCCGGTCCGGGGAAGGAGAGCCACGCTGCCTGTGAGGGTCGCGTTCGCCATGAGCACGACCGTCGCGTGCACATCCTCCTGGAGTGTTGTCGGCGCGCCTGGGCCCGTTTGGGCTGCCGCCGCGAGCACGGGGCTGCGCTGCTGCCCACTGCGCCACCCGCTCATCCTTCGCCCTCCTTGGTAACTCAGGCCTCCAAGTCGAGGCTACCTCCCTCGGAGGCACTGCCACTGTTGCTACCGTGGCGCAAAGCTTCGAGCTCTGCCGCCGCAACACGTGCTGCAGCCACAGCCGCCGCCGCTTCCTCTTCCGCTCTCGCTGCTACCAGTTCTGCCGCCGCCAACCTCACCTTCCGAGTCGCCGCTGCCACAACCTCTGCTGCCACCCGGTCGCGCTCCTCCGCCGCGGCGACTTCGGCCTCCTGCCGACGTCGTGCGCTCGAGGTGACCTGAGCGAAGAGAGTCTCCTGTGGACATTGCGTGGTGGTAGAGTGGAAGGGTCGTGGGGGTTGCTGCTGCCCTGGGAGGAAGCCGCTACAATCGAGCTGCTGCTCGGAGTGTGGGTGGAGCTCGCCGAGTCGTTGGTCTCCGGTGGACCGGCAAGGGAGGAAGATGAACAAGGAGAAGGGCTTCTCCGTTGGAGAGAGTCGCGGAGGGGATTGGAAAGGTCACAGAACCATACAGCTCTGATACCAATTGTTAGAGAGAACACTCGCATTGGTAGGGATGACACTCAAGAGTTGGGGCAATTTTCTTCTCATTCAACTCACTCAAATGCCATGTCAACCCAAATGGTTGGGATACATATTTATAGGCTAGCCATGTAGCCCAAGATGCTAGATGCTAGTTTAAGATGCTAAAGCAAAGATGCTAGTCTAAGATGCTAAAGCAAAGATGCTTAGTCTAGTCTAAGATGCTAAAGCAAAGATGCTAGTCTAAGATGCTAAAGATGCTAAGACTACAAACTTATCAATACATGGACATCACACATGTCATGTCAAACAACATGTCATGCCAAAACACACACATACATAGACTTATCCTCTCACTTTTCGCTAATAGATCTGAATACAACCCTATATATATAGACCTGACCTCTTATCTCTAATCTGTAATCTAAACCGAATAGCTAACTGACTCAATTACAACTCTAGGACTATTAATCTAGGTCTCTATTAATCTGCTAGGACTCTATTAGTCTGCTGCATGGGCTTCTTCCTGGGCCTGACGCTAGGGCCCTCTTGGACCATTTCGCCACATGACATGCTCCATATTGTTTACCATCTTGAGTTACAGAACACTGTGAACTAGGGAGGAAGGGTGCTGAAATCTATCCAAGAAACGGTCATTCGTTTTATTTCCCTTTACTGAAGGAACTTAGGCAGTAAAAATGGTAACTGTATTATTAACATTGTTTTCATCTGTGGCATATAGAACTTCAAAGCATTGTTAGAAGCAGCTAATGCCAATGAGCAATTGTCAGCCCTTGGAAAACTTATGTACCAGGTGAATTTTAGTATATTACTATTTTGTTTATCATGCTGTCGTCCTATTGACAATAACATTACCGCCCAAACATACGCGAAGGACATTTGTTGCATATTACTGACATTTTTTCATCCCATATTGTTGGCAGTGCCACTACAGCTATAATGCATGTGGTCTTGGTTCTGATGGAACTGATCGGCTAGTTAATTTGGTACAAGAAATGCAGCAGAGAAAAATGTCAGAGAGTGAGAGTCCAAGTCTATTTGGTGCTAAGATTACTGGTGGAGGTTCTGGCGGCTCAGTTTGTCTTATTGGGAAAAACTGCCTCAAAAGCAGCGAGGAGATTGTCGAGGTAAGACTGCAAGAGATGTTTTACCCTCCGAAAAAGAGTAAAGAAAGAGATATGGTCGAAGAACAGCTCTGAAACCATAACCATAGGAGTTATAGGAGTTACACTCTGTCAGCATCCTCGTTCGATGGGTGCTTATGTTTCAATTTTATTATGCGAGTGATATTATCTTGTCTCGGGCATTTGCAGATTCAGCAAAGATACAGGGCAGCTACTGGCTATCTACCAATCATATTCGATGGATCATCCCCAGGCGCTGGCAAATTCGGGTACCTGAAGATTCGACGACGCCCTTCATCGCCAATTGCCGAGTGAAGAGATTGGCTTTCGATTGTGTGTACAAATCGGTTTGTGAGGGAGTTTCGTCGGGGCCGTTGATTGAACCTTGTGCCATCTTGCCGGCTGCAAGTATTCGTTAATCAACCAACTAATGAATCTGCGCCAATAAGCTCCATTCCGGGGGCACAGTCAGTTGCAATATCCCTAAACTTTAAACCTTCCCTCGTTTGCAATCCCCACAACAAGCTATGTCATCAATTTGCAGAAACACCTTTCGTTTTTTTTTTGTAATTTGCCGGGCCTCTAGTGCTTTTTGGCTGGCAGACTGGAGCCGGTGTTTTTGTGAAAAGATCCTATTTTAGTTGCTAATTGCGGGAAGGACTGGCATCGTACGTCCAATGAGTTACATTGCTAATCAGTCATTACACCTAATAGAAAATAGACCAGAGCAGCACAGACGCAACTACAGCCAAAACAACCGTCAAAGGCCTCCAGTAGCAGGAACTTAATGCATCATCTTGAACTTCTTGGCGTGTTCACCTCCGCCACCAACTGTCTGAACTTTGCAAATAGAAGATCGACAACTCTTGACACATCGTTCAATCGCTGAGTTGGCGCCAACATCTTCCACTCTTCCACTGAGACAATAAACACGTCATTTTAAAAGGAACTGTAAGAACATTGTTTGGTAGAACATTATTGAACACAAAGTTATTTCTAGCAAGCCAAATAGCCCAAATCAACACAAAGTTATTTCTAGCAAGCCAAATAGCCCAAATCTCAGCTGCATAAACATTCAGAAGCGCCATCTTCATCCCACCATTGATACCATGATCCAAAACGTCTAACAGGTTGTCGTGCAGATTCGGATTTTGTTTCCAACCAAGAGCATCTCTAACAAAACACCAAAGGAAGGTCATAGGGGGCACTGGAACAGAAGGTGGTCAATCGTCTCAAGTTGTTTACAAAGCTTACACCGAGGGTCGCTCGGCCAATTCTTTTTCGCCAATTGATCCCCCGATTGAATTTTACCTTTTACTCTGAGCCAAAGAAATATTTTTGTTTTTAGAGGGGCAGCACATCGCCAGATAAGATTTAGGTCCTCATCCGCCACCCCTCTAAAAATGAGCCATCTATATAATGACTTCGTGGTGAAGTGTTTACCACCTAAAACCCACTTCATCTGATCAGAAGAAGGGACAAGTGAGACCCTGTCCAACAACCCCCCGAGTGTCATCCAACACACAAATTCCTCGCTCAAAAGCGACCTCTTGAAAGAAATATTCCGGTCGATAGTTAAGGCTTCCTCAACCAAAATGTCCGGTTTATGACAGATTTCATAGAGCGAATGGAATCTAATTTTGAAAGGAGGATCCCCAGCCAGGTGTCTTCCCAGAACAACGTGTACTTCCCATCGCCCACTTCAAATTCAACATGTTTCTGGAGATAATACATCAACTTCATGAGATTCGACCAAAAACAAGAACCTTTGTTTTTGCACGGATGGAAAATGCTACCCCTTACTTTGTATTTTCTCTCCAGAATGTCAAAACAGAGACCTTTTTCCTTCTGTCCAAGCCTGACCATCCATTTACTCAGCAGTGACTGATTCATCAATCTAGTATCCAAAAATCCCATTCCTCCCATATCCTTAGGCAAGCATAAGGCTTTCCACTTGATCATGTGGTATTTTTTTCTGGCTCAAACCTTCCCAAAAGAATCTGCTCCTAATTTTATCCAACTTTTGGTGAACCCCTTCAGGGAGAAGAAAGAGCCTCATAGTGTAGAGGGAAATACTACTAAGACAAGAGTTAATCAGGACCATTCTGCCCCGTATGACAAATGGCCACATTTCTAGGTCGATAACCTGTTTTCCACTTTGCTGATTAAAGCCTCGAAATTGAAAGCTTAGGTTTGGAGTGACTAATAGGTAAACCCAAATAAGTAATAGGAAACTCTCCCAATTTACAGTTGAAAGCATCAGTTGCTTTTTGCTCATCAGATTCTGAAACACCCAGAGCGAACACCTCACTTTTTTGATAGTTGAACAGTTCCTCAAAGCAGTACAACAGATATTTAACTGTTATAAAATTATCATCTGAATACTCCATCATCAAAATGATTTCAACAACATATTGGAGGTGAGAAACCCCGTTTTGAACTAAGTGTGGTATCAGACCTTCAAGTGACCTTTATCTTTGGCTCTGTGAAACATTTCCGCTAAGGCATCCCCCACAAGGTTAAAAAGAAGAGAGGACAAAGGGTCACCCTGTCTAACACCTCTATATGTTCTGAAAAAAACCCCAACTTTCCCATTCATGTTGATAGCCACTCTACCCCTAGATACTATGCTGCCAATCCAGTTGATCCATTTTTGAGAAAACCCTTTCTTTGACATAACTTGCAGCAAAAAACTCCACTGAACTCTATCATAGGCATTTTCAAAGTCCAGCTTCAACACAATTCCTTTTTGATTCTGGGACTTACATTCGTGCAAAAATTCATGCAGAGATAAAACCCCATCAAGGATGTACATACTAGGGATAAAGGCAGCTTGGCAATGGTCGATGATTTTACCAGCAATTCTAGCTAATCTTAAAGTAAGAACCCTTGTGATGATTTTGAAACAAACATTCAACAAACAGATGGGTCAAAATTATTTTATTGAACAAGCGTCTTTGATATTAGGAATCAACACAATAACCCCATTGTTTAACCTCCAAGTATCCAACTCCTCATGTAAATTGTCCAACATTTCTTTTATTTGAATTCCAAATTAAGGGGGTTTTTGCAAATGTTCCTAGGCTGCAGCGAGCCCTCAGCCCCCGCATTCCCCATTCTCCATTCGGCTGACTCCTCTCATGCTTAACCTTAGCCACTCCTCACCGTCGCCAGTCGCCACGCGGGTCGTCGCTGATCTGCTTTTCTTATGCGCTCCAGCAGCCTGAGTTCTCTCAGGCGTTGTCCCAGCCTTCGTACCTTTACTAGTGAAACCTAGCGCACCTAGCTCCTGACACAAAGGAAGAGGGAGCCAGTGATCTTGGCATGGGGACGTCGGGCCGACGGGAAGCGAGGCCTTGCCCGATTGGAGCACGGGGTTAGGGGCAGGAGGTGGGGTCAGATCTCTCGTCGACGGCGATGGTGCCACAGGTGTGCGCCATGACGTCGTCCCCGTGTGCCCTGGTGAGGCGCGCCGTGTTGCTGTGCGAAATGGCCGTCGCGCGCTCCTGGAAGCTCATGTACACGTAGCCGAGGTACGGGTTGTTCTCCGTCCCCAGTTCCTACAATTGATTCAGCAAAAAAAAAAAACATTCAAACCGCGCCTCTACAACAGCAATATGCAATTGTATTTGGTATTTTTCTTCATAACTAGAAGAGATCTACATACTCCTTTAATTTATTCAATTCATCTTCTGATACCTTTAGGGTGGAAAGGGCATCAGAAAGCATGCTAGCTTGCAAGGTAACTTGCTCATTTGCTTTGTATAGCTCATTCTCTGTAGAGGTCTTAACAGCTTGTAATTCAATGATGTACTGGGCAATCTAGGCCATTTCGTCGAAGGGCTCCTCACATGGCTTATCAAAAGGACGAGAAATACTTGATATTGATTAAATTAGAGTGCCCCAGGAAACTTCAGCTTCTGCCAACATTCTTTCCATCTATTCCTTTCCATCACTAAGGGCAATAATATCCAACTACAACTTTTCAGAATGTGTAACCTGAGAAGATAGATGCTCAACTTGTTCTCTGAGATCCTTAATGTCAGATTCTCTTCTTGACATTATCTCGTATTTTAGATTCTCCATTTTCAAGTTTGTTGCATTGATATCTTGTTTTAGTTTGTCTGTTTCACAGTTCCTTTCATTCAATGTTTGGTTTTGATTCTCTATTTCAGAGTTATTCCCATCCACAACATGTTTTAACTTATCTATCTCAGAGTTTTTCGCATCCAAAGCTTGCTTTATGTTCTCTGATTTAGAGTTTAGTTCATCCCGAGCTTGTTTGAGCACCTCTATCACAGAGTTGTTTCCATCGAGAGATTGTTTCAAGTCATCTAATTCAACATTCTTTTCATCCAGAGTGTGTTAGCTCCTCTATGTCAAAGTTCTTCCCATCTAGCACTTGCTTGAGTCCTTCACGTTCCTGTACCAAACCCTTGCCCTTTTTAACAACCATTGACAATCTCTCCCTAAGCAAAGATGATTTTTCCTCCGTCTGTTCAAGCTCTTTCTGTAACAAGTCCTTTTCATTTTTCAGCACATAAGTTTCCTCTGCAATTCTTTGTATTACTATATAGACTCATCCTATCATATCTATCAACCTTGTCTTCTTCAAGAATCATTTTACATAATGTTAATTCCTCATCTAGGGTATACACTTGCGTTTGTAACTTCTCAAAACTTTCACACTCGACAAGAGGGGATTTACTCTTCAATTATGACAGGTGTATTTAAGATGCATGGTGTTGTTGCGCTTGATACACCTGTGTTTGAGTTGAGAGAAACCGTTATGGGAAAATATGGTGAAGACTCAGAGATGATATATGACCTTGCTGATCAGGTATTTTTTAGTGCCTTTGTACGCTTTAGGGCCGTAATTAAGTTTAATTTCGCATGAAATCTCAATGCCTGTTAGTTTGTCACGTGCCTGTTATTTTCGTAAAATCCTTAGATGAGGTTAAGGATATAAATATCAGTATTTGTGGCATTCAGCTGCTTGGACGTTTATTTGAATGCAATATTTTCCTTAGGTTGTGCCCTTGCATTCATGATTTGATTTTTGCACCAAATAACCTGTAGGGTGGAGAGCTTTGTCTTTGCGGTATGATCCGACCGATCCATTTTCCCAATATGTTGCGATGAATAACATAAGTTCATTGAAGAGGTATCAAATAGCTAAAGTATACCAGAGAGATAACCCGTCCAAGGGAAGGTATTGAGAATTCTACCAATGTGACTTCGACATTGCTGGAGTTTATGAAACAATGGAACCAGATTTTGAAGTTATCAAAGTTTTAATTGACTTGCTGAATCAGCTGGATATAGGCTCATGTGAGATAAAATTAAACAACAGAAAGTTGCTAGATAGTGATAGAATGTCTGTATTCCTCTCCCTAGGGTTTGGGAGGATAGAAGAAGAGGCATACAAGGGACCCACAACCCAGACATACACACACACTCTAACACCCCCTGCAGTCGAAACTTCGGCGCAGCGGATGTTGAGACTGGAGCGGAACTCGGAGAAGGTGGAGGAAGGCAAGCCCTTGGTGAAGATGTCGGTGAACTGGGAGGTTGTAGGCACATGTAGAACACAGAAGAAGCTGGGGCTTCGTGTGCCATCGGGGCTTCGTCGCCCTTCGATGTGCCTACGGTATCAAGGTATTTGGTGAACATTTACAAGTAAAAATTGTTGTAGGAATCGACCAAGGCAAAAGATTCGAAGTGTACCTTCGGAGGCACCGTGGGGTAAAATCGTCGGGTCCCCCAGGACTTCGTACATCTGGAGAATCTCGTCGAGGTCATCCCCCGAAGTCCTCTCCGGTGTGTTTGCCGCTGGAACCTCGACCTCCGCCGTGATCACCCCAGCTACGGGTGAATTGGGGGCGACGGCCTCCGGCTCCAAGCTCAAGACAACGGGCACGGGAGTATGAGCCGTGTCCACCTCCGCAGCCTCCCGAGCAGGAGCTTCGGTTGGGACCCCTGCCACATCTTCGTCGCCCTCCAAGAGGTAGTTCTCGAAGGTCTTCGCCAGTTGGGCACTGGAGCCCTCGTTCCCGGAATCCTCCGAAGCCGAGCTTCGAACGTCCAAAGACGAAGTAGACGAAGCAGGGGTCAGTTGAGGAGGGATCTTCGCCACCTTCTTCTTAGTGGGGGTCTTGCCGGCCTTCTTCGGAGGCTCGGCGATGGCTTTCCTTTTCCGAGGGGCCGCTTCGGCCTGGTTAAAATCCGGCAGAGGAGGGGGCACCATCCTGAGAGCTCCCCACACTCTGTTGGAGCGCTCCTAGCTCCCCACCAGCTCCAACCTCTTCTGCCTTTCAGCCACCGTAGGGGCTCCGAGGACCCGTTCGGTGGCCCGAGCTATCTGCTCCGGAGCTAACGCCAGTGGAGCCGCTGAAAAAAGGGTAACATATTATAAGTATGTTATTTTCGTCATCTAACATATTACTGCAGGAGTCGAAGTCTTACCTAGAGTTCGGAGCTCACCCTCCGAAGCTTGTTGAAACACTATCGGCCAGTTGGCCCCGAGGGGTGGAATCCGAAGAGCAATGAACAATTCGGCAAGGTCGCGCATGCTCATGCGGCTGGCCACCGAAGTCAGTAGCCCTAGCCGCGTTGAGAGCAGGCTAGGGTTCGGAGTAACCTCCGCCTCCTTCCGGAACCAGATCTCCTGAAGGGGCCCAGCGAGAGGAGAGTCCTCTCCGACTTCGGCGTAGAACCACCGAAGGATCCAGTTGGTGTACTATCGGTCGTTGATGGCCTTCGCTGGAAAGTGTTGGGCGTGCTCCCTCCGCAACTGGAAGTTGACGCTGCCGAAGGCTGTTATCACCTTAGTGTCCCCGGGGCCATCTTCCGGCTTCGGCTGGCAGATGGCTTCGTGGGTGGCGGACGAAGACCTCCGATCGCCCCTCGCACCCTTCGGCCCGAAGCGCCCATTCGAAGACAGCCAGACGGACGATGGCATTGGGAGACAGTTGAGGTAAGCTGATGTGGAACATATCCAATACCTCTGCTAAGAAGTCGATGGCCGGAAGTCCCAGGCCTGCCTCGAAGAAGGCCTCGAAAACCACGATCCTCTCCGCTCCGTGGCTTTGGGGTTGATTCCGACCCGGGGACTCGAGTCCTTAGTCCAGTCCCCAGCTTCCCTTCCACGACCTCTTCGATGGACTCGGCGGTGCTCGTGGACTGGCCGATGAGGAAGCTCTGAGGGATCTTCTTCTTGGATGGCGGGCGGAGCTCCCAAGGGTTCTTGGGCCAGGCGTCGCCCGGAGCTCTCGCCATTGCTGCTACGGCTGAGGCGGCCCACGCTTGCCTCTGCGCCAGAGTGCCCGCTTGCCGCCGGCACGGTGTGGCTGGTCCTCGCCATGGCTCGGTGGATTGGGAAGTTGTGAGAAGTGAATCACGGATGCTAGGCATGGTAAAAAGTCTTGGGTAAATTCTAATCCCCTTTTTATAACCGTCCGCTAGTTGTTGTGCTTCGATCGCATTCACATTGCAGGTTCAACTTCCGTCGCTGGCAGGTGGGTCCAGAGAGTGGAACGGCGAGAGACCGCTGTAAATTTCGACCGTTACCTTTTACAGAGCGTAACGACTACTTGCGCAGTAACGGTTATAATCAAACGGTTCCTCACGACGTTTGGGCTTCGTAACGGTTCTCTTTCCCATGGAGTGTTCACACAGCGGTTGGGAGCTCGAAGTCGTGGTCCGAATGCTTCAGATCAGAGATCCTCCGAAAGACTGTAATGTGTTCAACTTTCTCTAAGTCTCAGAATATGAAAATATTCCTTGCGTATACTGCCTCCCTTCTGTACAGGTCAAATTCGGAGAGGCGTATTTAAGGGGCTACTGTTGGGGGAAAATGCTTCACTTTCAGGACTTAGAGATTAACAGTTCAAAAAGACTTATTAAGCTTCGAAGTTGATGGGTTCATACTCGAAGGTGTAGGAGTCGTTAGGCCGAAGGATGCCTCGATCTACAATCCGAAGGAGCCCTCCGCAAGATATGAGGCTCCAAAGCAGAGCGACAGGATTGATAAGACGTTTGGCTTATCCACTTGCCTCGAGTAGATTTTACCATTTTAACCCTGTTCAGGGTACCGAATAGTTTCCACTATGTCGGTTGTAATCAAGGGGTAAATAGGTCTTTTCCTTAGATGTTTTTGCCTATAAATACCCCCCTCCTTACCCTGTAATGGGGATCGAATACTCAGCTATTCTAATACACATATTCAGACTACTTAAGCTATTATCCATTCGGAGGCTTAAGGTAGTTCTTAAACACGAACTCACTGTCTGTCTGTGCTTGATCTCAGAGAACCTGTAAGCGTAATCTTTTACGCTAACAACAGCCATGCCGGATAGTGGGAAGAGTACCAGGTCCAGTTGGTTCATCACCCACAAACTTTTTAAGCAGACCAACATGGAAAACGTCATGTAACTTAGCTCCAGCTGGAAGTTCCAGTTTGTATGCTACTTCCCCAATACGGTCCAAAATCTTAAAAGGGCCAAAATATTTCAGTCCTAATTTTCCCTTGTCGGCTGCAGTGAGGGATGCAATTGGGCGGTGCAGGAGGCGCAACCAAACCCACTGGCCGATCCCAAATTCAAGCTCACGGTGATGGCGATCATAAGGGTCTTTTGATATTGCTGCGCTTGCTCCAAGCGTTCCCTGACCTCGAATAGGAACTCATCACGTTCCTGCAGCTGATTGTCGACTGAAGGCAGTCGAGCTTCACTGGTTGTATATGAGCGGATGGAGGGAGGGTCCCGGCCATAGACAACCTTGAAGGGCGAGGTCTTTAGTGAGGACTGGTAGGCCGAATTGTACCAAAATTCAGCCCAAGGCAACCATTGTAGCCATTTGCGTGGATGATCGCCAGTCAAACATCGAAGATACATTGTGATAATCTTGTTCGTCGCCTCAGACTGACCATCGGATTGCGGATGAAAGGCAAACGTGAGATTTAGTTTGGTGCCTGTCAAGGCAAATAACTCTCTCCAAAAGTGGCTTGTGAACACCGGGTCACAATCGCTGACGATGGACCCCGGTATACCATGGAGTCGGACAATGGAGTCAAAGAATGCCCGTGCAACTAAAGTGGCAATGTATGGGTGGCCCAGGGCGATGGCCCAGGGCGATGAAGTGGCCATATTTGGAGAATCTGTCGACCACCGTCAAGATGACCGTCTTCCCATTGATGCGTGGTAGTCCTTCAATAAAATCCATGGCCATGTCGCACCATACTGCTGAGGGAATATCCAGTGGTTGCAAGAGACCGGCGGGGTGGAGATGCTCAGTTTTGTTCTTCTGGCATATAACACATGCCCGGACATAGTCTCGGACGAGTTGACGAGCACCTGGGGACATGGAAGTCAGCGCGTAGTCGATGCAACGTTTTTTCAGTCCCTTCATGACCCACGTCGTGAGCACTTGTCAAAATGTCCGGTAAGCAGGGGGAGGACGGTGGTATGTAGATGCGTCCATCTACCGTGATCAGCCCATCCCGGACTGTCCAATGTGCGTCGTGAGTACCGGTTGCTACGTCAGAGTACAATTTCTACAGTTGGGAGTTGGCGTTGTACTCGCGACGCAGATCATCAAACAATTGAAATGTTGGTGCAGACAGGGCATGAAGCTCGGCCATGGCCTCCGTGTCACGCCTGGAAAGAGCATCAACAACAATGTTAGTGGCACCGGGCTTGTATTCGATGCGGAAGTCGAATCCGAGCAGTTTGCTTGCCCACCGATGTTGTGGAATTGTGGAGAGGCACTGGTCAAGCAAGAATTTCAAGCTGTAGTGGTCGGTCCTAATTAGAAAGGACCTTCCCCACAGATATGGTCGCCAATGTTGAACGGCTTGGACCAAGCTGATTAACTCTCGCTCGTAGGCAACTAGCTTGGCGTGGCGTGGAGCTATTGCCTTGCTGAAGAATGCCACTGGTCCTGACCCTTGGTGTAGCACCGCCCTGAATCCAACGCCTGAAGCATCACACTCGACGATGAAATCACGATTGAAGGCGGGCAACTGCAGGACGGGTGCAGAAGTCAGGGCCGGCTGGAGAGTTCAGAAGGCTGCCTCTGTGGCTTCTCCCCACCGGAAGCCCTCCTTGCGCAGCAGTGCTGTCAATGGGGTAGTGATAGTGTCGTAGTCACGGATGAAGCGACAGTAGTAGCCTGCCAGCCCGAGGAAGGCTCGGACCCCTTTGGCTGACCGAGGGGTTGGCCACTGGAGGATTGCCGCTATCTTCTGTTCATCCATGGCTACTCCGGCTGCCAATATGACATGGCCTAAGTAGGCGACGGATGAGAGCCCGAACGAGCACTTTGATTTCTTGATAAAGAGTTGGTGTTCCTGCAACTTTGAGAAAACAATATGGACGTGCCGAGGTGCTCCAACCATGATGAGTTATAAATTAGTATGTCGTCGAAGAAGACAGGCACAAACCGACGGAGGAATGGCTGGAGCACATCATTCATCAATGCTTGGAATGTTGCCGGTGCGTTGGTAAGGCCGAAGGGCATGACCAAGAACTCAGAGTCCCTTATGCGTGCGGAAGGCGGTCTTCTCAATGTCGTCGGGGTGCATTAGTACTTGATGATAACCGGAGCGGAGATCAAGCTTGGTGAAGTACTTGGTGCCATGAAGTTCATCGAGGAGTTCCTCAACGATAGGAATTGGAAATTTGTCCTTCACCGTGAGATCATTGAGAGCCCGATAATCCACGCAAAAACGCCATGAGCCATCATGTTTCTTGACGAGGAGAACTAGGTGCGGAGAAGGGTGAAGAGCTTGGTTTGATGATGCCTGTTCGCAGCATCTCAGCACATTGGCGCTCTAGTTCCTCTTTCTGCATATGGGCATAGTGGTAAGGCCGAACAACTACTGGTGCTGTTCTGGGCAGCAATCTGATTTGGTGGCTGCGTTGGCGAACTGGTGGCAGACCGGATGGCTCAGCAAAAAGTGGCTTGAAGGAGAGAAGCAGATCATCCATGAGGTCTGTTGTCGCTGTGAGGGGAGCCTGCGGCGGGCTAGCTTCTGGTGCTGCCCAAGTAACTCGATGACCGTTCCGAACAAATACCATGGTGCGGCGGCCGAAATCCCAGAGAATTGGCCCTAAAGACTCCAGTCATTGTATTCCGAGGACCATGTCAAAGGAACCCAAAGCAAGCCCATAGCAGGATATAATGACTGTTCGCCGTGGATGTTGATGGGCAGTTTGTGGCAACATCCCGAGCATGTCAGCTTATCACCATTTGCCACAGCCACCCGTAGGCCATCAGAACTTGTTAGGAGCACCCCTGCTCATGCTGCTGCCTCGGTGTCAACGAAATTATGTGTCGAACCCGAGTCGAGGAGAGCAAACAGTCTTGTGCCATTGATGTTTACTTCAATCTGCATTGTGCGTCCTGAACGCGGCTGAATACCGGCGAGGGCGTGTATAGAAATGGTCGGCTCCTCTTCTGTGTATGATCCCTCCTCATCACTCAACACTTCAATTGCAAAAATGTGCTTGCACTGCGACTTATGCCCTGGAACGAATAATTCATTGCAGTGAAGACACTTCCCCTCTTTCCTGCGCTGAGATATTTCTGATGGGGACAACCATATAGTGCCTGAATTTGGCTTGCCATTGACTGATGCCGTGGAAACCGCTGGTCCTGGTGTTGCTAGTGTGGCGGTTATCGTTGCGGCCGCCCGGTTGGAGGCTCGGTTAAGGGACCGGCCACCCTGAAAAATCGGGTTGTCACGCGACGAATTCCGCTACTCATAAGCTCGGGCAAAGATGATGGCGTCAGTCCAACGAGGCCGGTTGTTGTAGTGACACATCTGTCCTCAACGGGTTGCCCAAGCCTATAATGAACAGCTGGACCTGCTGGTGTTCTGTCAAGGTTGTGTCACGACACGATAGAGCTATGAATCACTTGTTGTAATCATCCACCGTTCCTGTGCACCGTAACATTGCCAATTCACCGATTGGGCTGTCAGTAAGGGGAGGCCCAAGCCCCAAAGCGTGCGTTGACGAGTTTGACGAATTGCTGCCATGTTGGTCTTCCTCCATTGAGCTCCATTCGTTGAAACTAAAGTTGAGCGTCGTCGAGGAGGTAGAAAGCAACGAGTGCCACTATCTGGTTCTCTGGCGTATGACGGACATGAAAATACCGCTCACATCTGTTGAGCCATGGCAGGGGGTCACTGGTGCCATCAAATTTTAAAAATTCGAGTTTGTGAGTAGTAGGCACTGCTTCTCTGCCCTGATTGTCGCTGTCGTCATCTCTGGTTTGTCGAGGGATCCGGTGTCTGCTCTCCCGGCTGCGAGGCAGAGGATCCCCCTGATCCTCCTCCTCCACGCTGTAGGTTTGGTGAGAATTTCCGCGTCTGCCACCCTGGTTGCGCACCGACGTGTTCCCTGGAGCACCGGTGGTTGCAAGGGAATGGCGTCCAGGGTGCTGGACGATAATCTCTAGTGCAGATATCCTTTCCTCCAGAGAATGAATCGGCTGCAATCTGTCCTCAATTGTCTCTAGGCGCTTCATGATTAGGGACTGCTGATTGAGAAGTGCCTTCAACGCTTCTTCCACCCCGGCCCTTGATCTGGTGCTGTCTGGCAAGCTCATGGCAACGGAAGTTGAACCAATATGCTTTGATACCAAGTTGTCACCTGCCAGGGAGTTGGGGGAATTTGTCGATACAACGGTACGTAATTGATACTTGAAAGAAGTCACTAGTCGTGGCCCTGGACCTCTCCGGCGTGGTGGCGCCATGGCGTCACACCAGAGAGGAAGAGGGAGACGGCGGGGAGTTCAGGCAAAGAAGCCAATTTTATTCAAGCATGCCTCCAGAGAGACAGGAGATCAATTTATATAATACTGATCTCCTAAGCAGTGTTTACAAATCGTCCGATTAGTCGCGATTAATCGCGATTAATCGGTCTGGTCGGTTTTGTGGACACGACCAGATGCTCTGACCCGATCAACATGCCTAGAAACTTGGTCGTCCGATTAGTCGATGATTAGGGGCGATTAGTCGGCCGATTAGGGAGAAAACAGCGACCAGTCGACTAGGTTCACGTTTATGATTTTTGTGGGCCTGTTCTTGTTCTAGTGGGCTTTTTACCTAGCCTGTTAGGGTTAGGGTTATTTCTCTGTTTGACCTAGATGCACAGTCTCCTTATCTCCTCCCTTGTGCGCCGCTTGGGTCTCACGCCGCCTGCATGCTTGTCCATCTTCGCTGCACGCACGTCGGGCAAAGCTCCAATCGACACCGTGTCCACGCCGAGCGAAGCTTCAACCCACAGTGTGCCACCCATCCTATTCCCCTTGTGCGCTGCCTAGCCTCTCACACCGCATGTCCAGCCGACACTGACGTGCACGCTTTGTCCAGTGGTGCTCTAGCCGAAGCTCCCGCCATCCAGCGGTCAGCTAGCCAACGCTCCAGCGGTGCACGACCAATGCTCCAACCGTCCAGCGGCACGCAACCATGCTCTAGTAGCGTGTGCATGCTCCGGTGGCCAGCACGTGCTCAAGTGCACGCGTGCTCTAGGCCAAGCCATCCACAACGCTCATGTTCTGGTGCCTGTTCCAGCCCTCCGGCCGTCAAGACTCAAGATCCGCCTCCTAAGGTGAGTGATTCTTTTCAGCTAGAACCCTAGGACTGACTACATGACTAATCAGCCCCGGTCGACGACTAATCGCGATTAGTCACCTAATCGGTCCCATGGCGACTAGGTTCGACTAGGCGACTTGTAAACATTGCTCCTAAGAACATCTCTCTAAAGATAGAACATATCTCACTTACCATCTTAAGGACTAAGCAAAAACAACTAGCAAATACTAATAAGGACTTATATGATCCCCTAGGCCTGCATGCCTTATTTATTTGGATTCTCCCTTGCTACCTGCTTCTTCAGGAGATTGCATCTTGCTTCCTTCCTTTCCTGGAGATTGTGCCGGCTGTCTTTCTGTTGCAGGCACCTCCTTGCCTTTGCGCCTACTATATGTGAGGCCCCACCTGACATGTACTCACTTTTTACTTGGATTTTATGCCCTTCATTACTGCATGATGTCAGTTTTTTAGCTTCCCTTTATCTTCCATTCATAAACTCTTCTTTCTGCTAAATGGAACTTCAATGAATTTTCTGCAGTGTTTCAGGCTTTCAGTTTTGTATGCTTCTTTACTGTTTGCAAAAGCTACCTATGTTGACTCTCTAATATTTCTGATACCATAAATTTGGACAACACATATTTATGTGGAGGATACGAGTCATCTTTTTTTTTGTGCAGAAACTGATTTATCGGTTATCATTTTTTTAGTTCATGGCCAACCTAAATTTCAAATACCAACTCTATGTTGTAACTTGCAAACCTTTCAAATTATAATGTTTGTTTCAGGACGATTACAGTGTGGCATGCTTGTAATTTTCCTACGTGTTACTGTTTTATATGTTGCTACTGTTCTACAAAGTTTTTCTGACCTTTGCAACTTCATCTGCTCAGAACAATTTATAGCTCAATGTTAATGCATTATTTTTTTTATGCCATTGGAATTGCAGTATCCAAAAGAACCACTTCATATTTATACTGTGGAAAGTAAGGGCCTTGATGAGGATTAACATGCATATCTTATTAGAAGCATTCAAAACAAGGCAAAAGAGCTTTCCTGCTACCCAATGCTTTTGATATTGTGTGAGCTACTATTTCATTTTGTCTTTTTCTTTCTAAATATTATCAATTTCATGTTTATTTAGAATCATTTGTATATTTTACTAATCACAAAATTGTCGTTCTTTTCATTGTTTGTCTTAGAAAGTTTATAATCTTAGTAGCTTCATAAGTGTCGGGAGTATATGAACTCAAGACTCAATTTTTTCTACAGGTGTGTTACCTGCTACTGAGCATTGTTATCTATCCCATGTTTTGTTGTATGATACTTTGTGTTTGATTTGTTGTTTGCCTCTTTCACTTGGTTACTACTAAAAGTTTATGATCACTTAGATCAGATCTTAGGTCGCATGCTAATTGTTAGTATTGAAGGATCTACAAGTAGATCTCTTTGTTTGATTGGTAGGGCGGCCAAGCCAAAGGACGCCTCCTTGCCTAGTGGTATATATATTTACAGCGCATGAGCAGCTGCCACAGCTAGCGGAAATGTTTATGTATGTATTATTCCTCTCCCGTAAATTCTTTACTTTTAAAATAAACTTAATAAATTAGTTTTGAGATTAAAAACAAAATAAAGTTCTTATTAATAAAAAATAGTATCGTGAAGTGGTAGTTAAATTAACATTTTTGATTTGTGTGCTGATGGTAGCTAAGGTAGTATTTGGTTTGAGGGTCATCATGGATAGGGTATGATTATTTATGGATTTAATGATGAGATGATATAGGTTAAGTGTTTGGTTGTACGAATGAGATAAGATTTTTTTGTTTGGTTAGGTGAATATAGTTTAGATGAGATAAGTCTAAATTTAATAGGATCCACTTGTCAAATATTTTTTTAATAAAAATATAATCATATGAGATCTTATTCTATAAGATCTTATTCTATAGATTAAATTATAATGAATACAATGATATAATTAGATTGGATAAATGCTTCATGAAAAACATTTTAGTATTTATAAACGAAAAATTAAATGCATCTTAATCGATCAGAAAAATTTTATGAAATCAAAAGAATATTCCTTTCAATGTATCTCATCTACATTTGCTCTCTAACCAAATTGCTAATTAGATGTGATGAACTTATTCTATTTAGGGATATTCATCGAATCAAATCGGCCGATGTTTTATGTACAACAAATTATTTATTTTAAGATAAAAATGATAAATTAGTGGTGAAAGTAAAATAATAAAATATTTTTATTAATAAAAAGGTATATTGAGAAAGTAACTAAATAAATAAAAGTTAGTGATTAGGAACCGAGTCAAATCAAATCACCTGATGTGAGATGCGCACATACCATGACATGCGATGTGCATTTGTGCTGTTTTCATGGACGTGGCTTGTGTGGCTGCCGGCTGCCGCTGGCATTATAGTGCAACAAAGCAGCTAGCTAATGGGCTATCCTTTTTATCATTTTCTCCCACGCTACAAGAAAACACTACAAGAAAACTAGACATTTTCGTCGGCTAGATTAATTTTCGTCGGCTAGATTGAACCGACGGAAATAAACCATAACTTTTGTCAGCCTACACTTAAGCCGACGGAAGTTATTTTTTTCGCCCCCGCATTCTTCCACTAGCTCCAGCGCACTCGTAACTTCCGTCGGCCTAGATATGGGCCGACGGAAGTTAAGTGAAAAATACAGTTAATTTTTGTTGGCTCACAAATGAGACGACGGAACTTAGCTTCTATGTAAATATATCCGCTCTGTCCTAAAAAATTTCGTCCCCAAATTTTAGAGCCGCCACCGCCTCCTGCCCGACTCCGCGCCTCCGTGCCTCCCTGCCTCACCTCCCCGCCTCCGGCCATAGCCTCTCGCCCGCCTCCCTGCCTCCGCGCCTCGTCGCCGCCACCACCCGCCCAACTCCCCACCTCCTTGCCTCGCCGCCGCCACCTCCCGTCCGACTCCCTGCCTTTGCGCCTCCCTGCCACTCCTCCCCGCCTGCCTCGCCGTCGCCGCCTCCCGCTCGTCTCCACGCCTCCTTGCCTCGCCTCCCCTCGGCGCTCTAGGTGGGAGGCTGTGCAAGACCTCGGCGGGCCCTGCCGCGACCATCACCAAGGTAAGCGAGCGGGGCTTCGATTAGGTCTCGCTCTCTACCTCCAATCTTTTATGTGTAGGGTTTCAAATGGTATATTTACTGGTCATGCATGAGTATTATCCATCTATTGAATTATTACATGTGGTCGATGGCGACAAACGATTAGGGGTTGTATGTGTTGAGTAGTTTTTCTTATTCAGTTCGTGCTTTGTTCACAAGATGATTGGTTGTCTATCTGTGTATTGTACTACAAGAAGTGAAATAGGCACTAAACACATTGTGCAAGCAATATCGCACGCCATCGAAGACAATAGGACATACATTTACATTTGTATCGTCCTTTCAGTTTCTATGTTAGTTGTATATGCCAATTTATATTTATATCTTTGCTACTAAAATTTACATTTGATGCCCTATGTCTGTGGGCAACCTCATATTCCATTGCCTTGTTTATCTCTGGTATTAACTTTTGTTTTTATTCTATATTTATTATGTTGTATTCGATTGATATAGTATTCTTTTAGTTTTGTTTTGAACTATCTCAATGTTGGTCTTTATTGATGAAATATATTTACAATAGTTATTTTTAAAAAATGGATGTATGTTCAGGTAATTGTACAATTGAATATCATCTATCTGTCTTTGTTGAATATCAGTTTTGGTTGAGCAGTTAGAACATGAGTTGTATGATTTAAGGCAAGCTCTATTAGATAAGTAGGAACAGGAGCAAACAATGCTTAGGTATAGTTACCACGTTGCTCTAATAAAATTTGTTACTATTATGTCTTTTACTATTGCGGTTTATTGGTTTTGGACAAAAATATATCACATTACTAAGTATGTTTGATTAAATGTTATGTTCTAAATAGATCTTTGTCATTAAAAATAACACTCCGTTTTTTGCTTGATGTATATTCATAGGTAAAAGAGTAAGAAATATATACTCTTTACCTATGAATATACATCAATCTTTTCTCTTTGTCATTAAAAGTATCTAATTTAACTGTCTAACATAGTAATTAAAGTACTCATTTATTTTTGGTGTCACATTTTCATTTTATTTCTTGGCTTCATTTTATAACAGGGATTGATGCATGTGACTTGGAGATTCGTCATGCTCAGTGTAATAATGATGAGCGTATGCTTTGGTTGGTCTTAATTTATTTGTAAATCACATGGATTATATTTCTTTCAAGTGACTAATTCATATGTTTGATAAATGCAGGATATCCATTGTTGACTCCCACAAAAGTTGCAAAAATTGTAACTATGATCTCTGCCTGAGCTGCTGCCAGGAGTTGCAAGGTCTTGATTCTGTTCTGTGTTGTGGTCTGCTAACTATCATATTAACATTTGATGTGTTTTCTCATAGAAACTTGATTCTTTTAGATGTTGGGTATATTGATGGTTGAGTGACTTGTAAATACTTGTAATATATTTAAACTTTGAGGAGGTATACTGATGGTCAGATTATTCATGTTTGTGAAATACTTGTACTATGAATATAAATACATGTCTGTGATGTGGTATACTCATGGTCAGTTTAGTGTTCATGCTTTAAATTTTGAGGATGTATACTGAATGTACAGAAAAAATAAAAAATACCATTAATCAGTTTAGTGTGTACCTACTGGAATGTACTAGAAAAAAACAAAAAGGAAAAAAAAATAATTTTCATCGGCTAATGTTTGGCCGACGGAAGTTAATAATTTCTTGGTAATTTTCGTCGGCCACGTTTAGCCGACGGAAAATTAACTAACTTCCGTCGGCGGCCGACGGAAGGTAGTTAATTTCCGTCAAAACACCTCCGTCGGCTAAAAATCGATTGAAGTTAACGTTTTGCTAACGGAAGTTAGCTTTTTCCGTCAGTATTAAGCTAACTTCCGTCGGCTTTGGCCGATAGAAGTTCTCTAGATTCCTGTAGTGCCACCTGGATGATAATGTCGTCTACCTTCTAAAACTAAAATCAACCAGTTCGATCTAGCAGCTAGTTAGTAGATGCATGGTTAGTGCATTTGCAAAACCTTTTTTACTTTTAACAAAAGAAAATTAAGCTACTACGGAGTACCAATCAGCCCCAAGATGCATCCAGGTTTATCACGACTAAGTAATAATGTGAATACATTAGTTCCTGATCATTTTGGTGATATATAGGTGAACTAGGGAAATTAAGGATCCATTATTTAATTAACATATGTGAAAATGGCATAATATATATTGCTCTACCTAGTTTTAAAAAGGCAAAGATCTTGGTGAAAATGAGCATAATAGTAGATGATAAAATTTGAATTTGAATCTAAAATTTAAAAAAAAATCCAAAAAAATTGTAACGCCCGAAAATCTCACAATTTTGGATTTATTGAATTTACTTAAGAAAGTCAACTTACAAAATGCTCATCATGCGATGTCTTATGACAAATAAAGTTGTAGCTAGCAAGCTATAATTATTACAATGCAGAATAAAATAATAAAATACTATGATGAACATCTTGCTCCATAGATTGTTCCTTGACTAGGACAACTACTATAGGCCTTCGTCTTCGTCGAACTCAGCATCTAAAAATTTTAGTCAACGGGGGTAAGTACAAACGTACTCAACAAGCCACAGAAATATATATAATGCAAGGGTAATAGCAAAGGATAAGCATATGGCTTGTTTTGCAAAAAAGCATATTTTGTAGTGAGCTGTTACGGTGAGCACATTTGTTTAATAGTGATAAGATAATAGCATTCCTATCCACTATCTCAAATAGCACACCTGTAACTCGCACACTCTTGCCTTAGTCCTGTGACTCCCCCAAACCCGTAGAGTTAATTAAGTTCAGATCATTTGACTAACTACGAAGAACATTACTTGGCTCGCCTATAATCGTGGGTACGACTTTTTGAAAAGATTATACTCTAATCAAAGGTGTACAACTTTACCCACAAGGCACGAACCCATTGTAGACCAAAATACCACCACGGTACCTTGACCAAGTTCATGCCAAAACCCTTCATATGGTTCGGCTCACCACGAGGACAACCACACTAGGTTTCGTCGACGCTCCATTGGAATCTAACCCGTAATAGCATAGGTAGATCCCGATTGGTAGACGTATACCCCCTTTTGTGTATCGTTAGTACAAGTCATCGAAGGTAGCCCCTCCACGATGAACTCGCCTCCTTAGCTCGATGCATCATGTTGAAATGACCCATATTCCGAATTAGGTCTTACCCACTAGATTTGTGGTTAGTACGGAAATGTTTGGCGGCCCTTATAGTGCCCCGTGTGTGACCAACCAATGCCCTAGCTTGCACCCGAAACCCACCATGCTAATAACTTAACCATTTTCCATAAATATTGCCTTATTTTAGAATAACAAGATGAGATATATATCAAAAGAGAGTTTAGAGATCAAACTAAATAACACTACATTTATTATAAGCGAGGCTAAGCAAAAGTGCTAATACTTAGAGCACTAACTAATAAAATTTACAAGATATTGGTGTTTTTTTAGTCACACTTTGATACACGCATGGTCTGAGATATCTACTTAACTCCAGTGCAGGTCCTACAATCTTAGAAAAAGGGTTCAAGGCGTGCCAATCAATTTGACCCTACAATTGATAAGGAAACAGAGAAAATATCATTAGTAGCAAAGCCTATTGGCTGTCAAGCCGATGAATGAATAACGCCGATCGACCACAAGGTCGATGACCAAGGCAGAGCGATCAAAATGAATGCGTCATCGGCCAATGAGATAGATAATTTACGCGTGTAGGTCGATGAGCATCCCCCCATAGCGGATAGAATATGACTCTGAATTGAAGATAACCTATGGACTTGTACTCTGATAGAAATAAATAAAACATGCTAGATAACATGTCTATATTATCAAAATCATCACAATAACAAGATTGGACCTAACCAAGATAGGAGCTAGTCACGATAAACTTAATAATACTCAAAGTATCAAGCATGCTTTATTTAGATGAATGGTATACAATATGAAAAAGTACAATAGAAAGAGATGTCGAACTCAACCAATGAAGCCTCAAACTACCACACCTAAATCACATCAATCTAAGAGATCAAGCTGATGCAGCCTTAGACCTAGCCAATACACCGAGATAAACTAGCAACCGTATTGTTTCATCCGATGTCTCAAGAGATCAAATTGATGTAGCCGTGAGGACACTGACCTAGTCAATACGATCATTAGGGGTGGAGTGACTCACTTATTTGTCGGAGATCGAAACGATGTAGCCTAGCTCCGAGTGCCGAATCCCGCCGAGATTAACCTTGGGAAGTCAAGGGTGGCGATGCGCTGAGGAGTTGTGTGATATAGTTGTGTGTTTTGACCTAACTAAGGGATACATATTTATAGTCCGGAGACTTGTCGTCCAAGCAATCTATCCTAACCGATTCTGAATAAAACTTCATCTTCTTATCATCGGCTCCTTTATATTCGGCCATGTTGTAACAGACATACTTCTTTGACCATCTTTGACTAGACTCTCCTTGACTTTTGTTGACCATATGCCATCCTTGGTGGGCCTTGGACTTTACCGAATCTTGGCGTCAGGGGAAAATGGATCAGAAGCATGACTTGGGTTACACATCAAGGACAAGGGATCTAATAAAATATAAACTATAAGTTTAATTGGACTAATGCAATTAATCCTATAGATTATAGCAATTAATAATTTAAAACATGAGTTCAACATGTTCAAGGTGGGGATTGTGACTTTCCTAGATCAGCAAACGTTGATGGCGACACTTCGAGTGAGGCTCTAGCTCCTCGACAGCTTCAAATAATAAATAGTATGCACAAAGAAACATAAACAATTAAAAACATGTTTGTACAATTTAATTAGTTCAAGTTGTAGAGGATTTAATGATGGTCAATCTGAAATTTGAATAGATGAAAATGAAGTTCAAATGTAAAAGATATGAATTTTTAAAGATTTGAGTATTTTTTGGAATTATTTCTAAACTGAAAAAGGCATGGGTTCATGGTGAACCGAGTCCACCATGAACCAGGCGACAAGCTGCGGACCAAACTGGTGCGCAACCACTTGATCACGATAGAGCGGTTCTGATTTAATGAAGATCAGATGGCTGAGAATAAACTAGAACAGATCCACGGTTCACATCAAGGCGTGGGATTAAATGAAAACAGACTATCTAGATTGAATGATATCGGTCTACGGGAGGTCAAACAGATTAGGACGATTGATTCAACGTTTTAATCTAGACCACACGTGTTAGGTCGGACGATAGAGAACCGATCTGGCACGTAGGGAATAGAACATTGCCTGACTTTCTTCTCAGATGGCGGTAGGAACATGGTGGTGTGGCTAGCGGCGACGACGATAGCCCAAGGAATAAAATAGATATCAAAAATGGAATCATGATAACAAAGGGAACATGGTCATACCAGAGAGAGTGGTCGACGATGAGAGGATACGGCGGGCAGCGAGTGATGGCAGCAAAGAACCTCCGAGTAAATGACCATGAAGGTGTTCTGGTGACCGTAAGCTTGATCGGAGGTTGGGCTGTGGTAGATAGGGCTACTACGGACTCGATAGTGTTCACAATGAGACGAGATACGGTCTTCGATGATGAGAAACAGTGGCTAGAGAGAGAAACAGAGGTGACAGAGCGGGTGTCATGGGAGGCAGACTAACGGCGTCGACAAATCAAGAAAACGGAGGAGCAGTGTGCAAGGCAACAACTTAAATAGGAGAGGAGAAGCTAGGGATAAGAATGGGATGCTAGGGCTCACCGGAAAAAGAAGGAGGCACTAGAGGAAACGTGGCTGCGGTTGAGGACGCCGAAACATAACGCGCGATGCTTAGGGATTTTCCTGTGGGCAAGACGGAAAGACGGATCTAACATGCAGGGCAAGGGAGGCGGCAGCGAAGGCACGAAGTCCAAGGCGCATACGCAGGCTACAGGCGGGCGTGCAGTTCGGTGTGGCAATGTGGCATGCATGCAGGCGGCAGGGGCGGGGGCGGGGCCCACGACATGGGGCGAATGCACGGCGCATGCGTCGCGCAAGCGAGCGATGGACGCGGGCACAATGCATGCGACCCGGCGTAGGAGTAGGTACGCTGCAACACACATGGGCCACGTGCAGGGAGAGAAGAGGAAGAGCACTGGCCAAGCATAATTGGTTTTTTTATTTAAACAAATACTGAAATTCTATTTGTATTTATATTTACTACTGTAGTTATAAAAGTCTTAAAAATCAAAAGAAAAATCCTAAATCTTATTCTTGACTTGGAAAATTTAACAAAATTTTCTAAACCAAAATTTAAATTCTTTTTTGAGATTTTTAATTTTTCATTATTTCAATCATTTTAATATTCAAACTCAATTTCTTTATTTTAAATTTTTATTTTCTTTAATTTATTTATTTTTGAAAAATCAAGGTGTTACAGTCCTATCCTCTACAAAGAATCTTGTCCTCGAGATTCGAAGCAAACTTCAAAAAACTCGGGAGGCGAGGCCTTCGACAGTGCTCCGGAACAAAAGAATGCATTGCTTCAGAATGAAACGGATTATTTGCTGATACTAAGTTGACAAAAGACATATTCAAAACAACTTCTGACATACCTTGGGTTTCCTTTGTGGATATGTGGTGTATTTGATCACGAACCATCGGGTTTGAAGTAGAGCTCTGCAGCTACTTGGGGTTAGGGCATCTTTTGTAGTAGTTCCCTATCTGATGGCAGTTGAAACAAACCACAAACTTGACATTTCTATCCTTTATAACTTTGGTCTTCTTCATTGGGACTTGGTTTGTTGGCAGTACTTGGTGCGAGACTTCTGAACTTGATTCTCCACTGGTATTTTGTGGCTCGTACGTGGGTTGAGGTTGGGTACTTGGCGCTTGAGGAGCAGGCATGTGTAACAGCCCCAGAATTAAAATAAAATAAAAATGAGGGAAATAAATTTTCTGGAATTAAAAAGGATTTATTTAATTAAAGAAAAGGCTAAAAGAACCCAATTAAAGCAAAACAGGGAGAAATGTTTCAAATTTGAACCTGGAAAATTTATGGTGGAATCTAGAAGCTAAGAAATATTTTTTGAGAATTTTTACAAATTTTAGCAACAGTGCTTCAAGCCTTAAATAAATAATCTATTTTCTGGATTTGATTTAAATAGAAAATGCAATTATAATCTTATTGGGCCACAACCCTGAATTCCACTCTGAGAAACCAAGGGTTGGTTTCAGTATTTGTGATGAGTGATTGACAGGCTTTTAACCTCTGTTCGAAGGGGTACCTCCGGAAGGGGTTCGGAGGTTGTACCTCCGAAGGGTGTTCGAGGGTTTCACCGAAGGGTGTTCGGTGGTTTGGTTGCTGCAGCTGTTGCAGCGGAGTGTGCGTGTCGGAGGGGTCCGACAGTACACGATGACTGGGTGTGTACCGAAGGCTTCGGTACTTTGGGCGGTACACCGGAGTGTGTACCGGAGGTTGCTATCCCGGAGAGGTCTCCGGAGTACTGGAAACACTTGTCTGCTTGTCGGTGGTGCGCAGGGACTTCGGAGGCGACGGACAGGTTCGCGGCAGGTGAACCTGGGTCAAGCGGGAGGCTTGATGCCAGGGGAGCGGGGAGCTCCGTCACGGTGGCTGCGAAGGGGGTCCGGGTCGGTCCTCGGGTCGAGGTGTGCCAGGTGAAGGCAGAGAGTGCGGAGCGTGGCTCCGGGTGAAGGTACTCCGAGACAAAGTCCTCGGAGGTGAGGCACTTCGAAGGTGCTCCGGATGGAGTGACTTCGGAGTTGGTTGGATCAAGTCCTTTGCGGAGGCAAGGAGTTCGAAGTGTGCTCCGGAGGGAGACATTCGAAGGTACCCGACGAAGGTCTCAGAAATCGAGGCGCATCGAAGGCATGGTCCGGGTGAGGCTCGTCGAGGAGTGTGCTCGGGGAGAGACATTGCGACGAAGGGATCATGGAATGCTTCATGCGGAGGCCTTGGACGAAGGAGGGACTTCGAAGGGTGGTACTCCGAAGGTGGGGCTTCGGAGTGAGGAAGGCTTCGGAGCGAGGCTTGCTCCGGAGTGTGGTTGTCTTGTGGTACTTCGGCCTGCATGGCTTCGGTACACGGACTGACGGAATTCGAGCTGGGGGAAAGCTGCGAAGCCCTGGTGGTCCTCTCCGGAGGTGTTGGTGCGAAGGCCCAAGGGCTTTGACGGCTTCGGCTCAAAACCGTCACTGTATCGAAGGCTGACTTCGGTGAAGCGAAGGCCTTCTGGCTCAAGGCTTCTCACCGAAGCTACCGCACCCCTCGCGTGCGAAGGGGGGCTTCGGAAAGGTCAAAGGCTGCAAGTCTGACAGTGTCTGCTCTGCAAAAAGCTGGCGCTGTCCCCTCTGCAAAGGCTGACAGAGAAGCCTCCAATAAAGTTGACTACCTTTTGTACCCCTCAGTTCTGTAGAGACAAAACCAATGTAAACCCTAGGGGTAAAGTAGTCAATTCCTTTGTGTGAACTGTGGGCTATAAATATGGGGGCTCGGTAGGTAACATTTAACACTTTAAGCATTTACTATCGATAGGAAGAGTACCTCTAGTACTTGTCATTTTCTGGGTACTTCTTTGGTTTGCTGGTCTTCCCGCAAACAGTCTAGTGTTGCACAATCAACGGCTGAGGCCGAATATGTTGCTGCAGCTAGCTGTTGCTCTCAGATTTTGTGGATGGTTTCCACTTTGCGGGATTTCGGGTTAGATTATAAGTGTGTCCCACTTTTTGTGATAACACTAGCGCTATTTGTATTGCAAACAACCCGGTTCAGCATTCCAGAACCAAACACATTGATGTGAGATATCATTTTCTCAGAGATCACAATGAGAAGGGTGATATTGAACTTCAATATGTTGATACCCAACACCAGCTTGCCGACATTTTCACAAAACCCCTCGATGCTTCTCGATTTGCCTACTTGCGCGGGGAACTTGGTATTTGTCATCCTTACGGCATTTTGTGAGGGGGGGCAGTTTTAGATGGATGTGCATTTGTTAATTGTGTTGAAATTGCATTTACATCTTTTGCATTTATATGCCTGCTTATAATTCATGAAATCATGTCAACTCAGCTCTTTTTAATTTATCTGAAACATTCATGTGCATGATGTTTTCTTTTCAAAATCAAATCGTGCTCACTGCTTAGTCTTGAATCTAGCATGTTTAGGCAGGACTGCTTTAACTATCTTTTATCTACTTGATAGCAAGACACATTTCTTTGGATGCTAAAAATTGCAACTTGAAAAATTGTTCTACATCTTCATGAATGTTCATAAAATGCCAAACAATTGGTTCATTTAGTTAAAATCAAAAATTCCATGATTTGCATGCTTCAAGTGAAAAGATCCAAGTGGATTTGTTTGTCGCACTACTCTATTCTAGACTGCTTTCCATTGCACATTGGTCTGAACTAGAATAGTGTCGTGTATGCCAAAATCATTGCTTTAAGCTTCTAATGGCTTTTCTGCCTAGGCTTGGCCTGATTGGAAAGTATAAGGTGGACAAACAAATAACCCCTGGCACTAAGAAAAGAACAACAAATTTCATTGATCATCAAGTTTGCTCTTCATGCTCCATTTGAACTGGACTTGTCTGTCTAGAGTAGAATTGGTCTAGCTCTGCGCAGTCCCTGCTCTTACTTGTCTAGCTTCCTTGACTAAATGGTGATGCTTTTATTTCAAAATTGATCAAATCACATGCTTCATCATGTTTTAGAGATTGTTAATTTGAGCTGAGCCCATGATCATTGGTGTTATTGTTGGCATATTTTTGCTCTATATGTCTCTGCAATTCTGCCCATTTCCAAGCTATGCATATTTTTCATGCTCCTTGATGCTTGCATTGCCAAAGGGGGAGAGACTTTCTACGTTCTCTGCCGCATGGGGGTATAATTTCCAAAGGGGGAGAATATTTGACATAAAGGGGGAGAAGGTTCTTTGTTGCCAAAGGGAAAATTTAAGTCAGGGGGAGTTTTTATCTTGAGATTTGCCGAAGGGGCTTTTACTCTTTTGAGAAAGGGGGAGGATAATTCTTCTGTCAAGTGACATGATTTGGCTCTTTTCTGAGTTTTTATGGTCACTTGTGTGCTGAAAGTTTTTAAATTTTCTTGGATTTAAAGTTGGTTGTCAATGCACTCATCAAGGGGGAGATTGAGAAACCAAGGGTTGGTTTCAGTATTTGTGATGAGTGATTGACAAGCTTTTAACCTCTGTTCGAAGGGGTACCTCCGGAAGGGGTTCGGAGGTTGTACCTCCGAAGGGTGTTCGGAGGGTTTCACCGAAGGGTGTTCGGTGGTTTGGTTGCTGCAGCTGTTGCAGCGGAGTGTGCGTGTCAGAGGGGTCTGACAGTACACGATGACTGGGTGTGTACCGAAGGCTTCGGTACTTTGGGCGGTACACCGGACTGTGTACCGGAGGTTGCTATCCCAGAGAGGTCTCCAGAGTACTGGAAACACTTGTCTGCTTGTCGGTGGTGCACAGGGACTTCGGAGGCGACAGACAGGTTCGCGGCAGGTGAACCTGGGTCAAGCGGGAGGCTTGATGCCAGGGGAGCGGGGAGCTCCGTCACGGTGGCTGCGAAGGGGGTCCGGGTCGGTCCTCGGGTCGAGGTGTGCCAGGTGAAGGCAGAGAGTGCGGAGCGTGGCTCCGGGTGAAGGTACTCCGAGACAAAGTCCTCGGAGGTGAGGCACTTCGAAGGTACTCCGGATGGAGTGACTTCGGAGTTGGTTGGATCAAGTCCTCTGCGGAGGCAAGGAGTTCGAAGTGTGCTCCGGAGGGAGACATTCAAAGGTACCCGACGAAGGTCTCAGAAGTCGAGGCGCATCGAAGGCATGGTCCGGGTGAGGCTCGTCGAGGAGTGTGCTCGGGGAGAGACACTGCGACGAAGGGCTCATGGAATGCTTCATGCGGAGGCCTTGGACGAAGGAGGGACTTCGAACTTTTGCTCCTGCGAAGCCTGTGTTCGGAGCTGTCAAAGCACCTCCGAACCAGACCTCCGAAGGTAGTGTTCGAAGCCTGTTCCGCAGAAGACAGAACTGAAACCGAAGGCTAGTTTTTAGCCCGAAATTTTAAAAGCTCCCATTCACCCCCCCTCTGGTCGCCGTTTCCGGTCCAACAATTGGTATCAGAGCAGGTTAAGATCACCAGTTGACCTTAACTGGTTTTGTGATCTGTTGGCGACATGGAAAGAGGCAGTAAAATTCCTCTGTTTGATGGGACTGATTTTGCATACTGGAAGGTGCGCATGGAGGCTTACTTGTTAAGCCAAGGAAATGCAATTTGGGAGATTGTGGACTCACAATACTCCATCCCTGAGACTCGCACCTCTCAAACAGAGAAGGATCAGTATAATGCCAACTCCAAGGCAAGAAACATACTGTTCATTGGTTTGAGCCGGAGTGAGTTCGATAGGGTGCATCACCTTAGGACTGCTAGGGAGATTTGGACAACACTCACTGTTTTTCATGAGGGCTCTACACAGATTAAGGCCAGGCGCTAAAGCACATACAACCAACAGTATCAGCTGTTTGTGCAGGCACCTGGTGAATCTATAGATGCCATGTTTTCTCGCTTTGATGCGATAGTGAGTAACTTGCGATCCAACGGGACGCTTGCTTACAATGATCATGATAGGGCTATCAAGCTTCTCTATGCTCTTGATCGTAGCATATGGGAAGTGAAGATATCCAGCATTGAGGAGTCTGCAGGTTATGACACATTGACCTGTGATGAGCTCTTCAGCAAGCTGAAGTCCACAGAGATTGCCAAGGCATCTCTTGCTTTGCATAGAAGCTCTTTGCCACAGCCATTGGCATTGGTTTCTAGCACTAGCCGTGGCACCACTGCAGAACCAAGCACATCTGGCACTTGTGTTCTTGCAGATGGTTTTGCTTTGTCCTCCCTGGTCTCCGTCACAAAGGAGCAGGTGGACACTCTAGATGATGATGAGCTTGCTCTCATTGCCCGGAGGTTCACCCGTTTTCACCATGAGAGACGGGATCAGAGGAGAAGTGGTTTTAGTGGTTGTTTTGAGTGTGGCGACACTTCTCACATCAAGGCTAATTGCCCCAAGCTTAAGAAGAGAGATGAGAGTGAACGCCCCAAATACCACAAAAAGGAGAGGAAGCCTTTTGTGAAGGGCAAGCGCGGCAAGATGGCTAAGAAAGTAGCCAAGGCCGCTTCCAGAGCATTTGTTGCTGCTCTCAGCGACATCGACACGTCCTCAATTGAGGAGTCGAGCTCTAAGGAGGAGGAGTCCCCAAGGAAGGAGGACAAGAAGGACAAGAAGGGACGAGACTTCACCGGCCTTTGCTTCATGGCCGACAGCGATCACAGCGGCGATGAGCTGGACTCATCTGAGGTACCTCTATCCTATGACCAGCTTTCAATAGAACTAGATGAGCTGAATGAAGTAGTTCTTGGTCAGGATAGATTGCTTGTGCAAGCCGCTAGAGAAAGAAAAGACCTTAGACTTAGGCTAGAATCTGTTTCTACTGAATATGCCATGCTTAAGTCTAAAGTTAATGATGCTGAATGTGATTCTTGTACCACTGTCATGGGTGAGCTTGCTCAGTTGCGTTCTGTTCATGCTCAAACTCTATCTGAGCTTGAAACTGCACAGAAGCAGCTTTTGGAGGTGGATTCTAGACCTCATGATATTATTGAATGCATGAACTGTTCTTTATTGCGCGAGAGCATTAATTTACGTGATAAACATGTTCATGATTTAGAGGCTAGACTGGAGAAGGCCGGTAGTTCTAAGGATGTGCAGCCTGTGTGTGATACTTGCATCACCCTTAAGGACCAGCTAGGCACTGTTAGAGAGCGAGCTGAAAACCTCATGTCAGAAAATGAATACCTTCTTTCCGTGGTTAATAAATGCACTGAGGGAAAGGGTAGGATGGATTTGCTCTTGGCCAAGACCAAGTTGTGTGCTGACAAAGCAGGGGTAGCTCTAGGTTTGGGTTTTGAGAGGATTCCTTCAGACAGTAAGACCAAAACTGTTTTTACCTCTCCCACTACCCTAGAGAAAGAAAGAGCTCTGTTAGACACCCCATCAGCCAAAAAGCCTACCCGACCACCAAAGAAAACCACACCTCCTGCCAAGAAAATCCTCCCAAGAAAACCACTCAGCAGAAGCCCAAGGAGCCGGTGAGAGTTGCTCCTGTGACCCATGAGAGTGCCCCGAGGAGAGTGTTTCATTGTTCCTATTGTCAGCGGGCGGGTCATTTGGTTGGGTTCTGTTTTCGTCGCATCAAGGATGAGCGACGCTCTCAGGCGATGAGTTACCAGGACATGCATTACCCATCTTTAGTTATGCATGAGTCTGAGTTTTACTATCGTCCTGCTTTTGAGGCTCCTCGTGCTTCTCGGAGAGGTTTTGCTCCTCGAGGTGTTCACCATGTTCCATATGGTGGTAGACCTCGGGCGAGTAGCTTTGTACCTCGTCAGAAGGTCTCAGAAGTTGAGGCGCATCGAAGGCATGGTCCGGGTGAGGCTCGTCGAGGAGTGTGCTCGGGGAGAGACACTGCGACGAAGGGCTCATGGAATGCTTCATGCGGAGGCCTTGGACGAAGGAGGGACTTCGAAGGGTGGTACTCCGAAGGTGGGGCTTCGGAGTGAGGAAGGCTTCGGAGCAAGGCTAGCTCCGGAGTGTGGTTGTCTTGTGGTACTTCGGCCTGCATGGCTTCGGTACACGGACTGACGGAATTCGAGCTGGGGGAAAGCTGCGAAGCCGTGGTGGTCCTCTCCGGAGGTGTTGGTGCGAAGGCCCAAGGGCTTTGACGGCTTCGGCTCAAAACCATCACTGTATCGAAGGCTGACTTCGGTGAAGCGAAGGACTTCTGGCTCAAGGCTTCTCACCGAAGCTACCGCACCCCTCGCGTGCGAAGGGGGGCTTATGAAAGGTCAAAGGCTGCAAGTCTGATAGTGTCTGCTCTGCAAAAAGCTGGCGCTGTCCCCTCTGCAAAGGCTGACAGAGAAGCCTCCAATAAAGTTGACTACCTTTTGTACCCCTCAGTTCTGTAGAGACAAAACCAATGTAAACCCTAGGGGTAAAGTAGTCAATTCCTTTGGGTGAACTGTGGGCTATAAATATGGGGGCTCGGTAGGTAACATTTAACACTTTAAGCATTTACTGTTGAGCTCCTGTAGCCACACACTTCGTTGTATTTCATCCAAAGAGTTCATTTTCTGTGTTCCTTGTTCAAGCGGCGAAGCCCTGCTTTTGTGTGCTTTTTGCTTGAGCTCGCTTTACATACCTCGCTAGTTATAGTACACCGAAGCCTGTCTAGGCGAAGGGTGTTTTGTGCGAAGTGTGTTTTTCAGTGCGCGTTCGCTCTGTGTAACTTGAGGCTAGACCTCACTGCTTACTAGCGAAGCCCTGATCGAAGCCCGTCTTGCTTCTTGTGTCGAAGCCCCTAGCGAAGTCTATTAGTGTGCGTTTAGACCTTCGTGTACGAAGCCCAGCACCAGTTGCTGCTGCCAAGTACTTGGTCGAAGTCCTCAGTGGGGTGTCCACTCTTGCGAAGGGTGAAGTGTGAAGCCTGCTCAAAGCACCCTGTGTGCGGAGCCTGCACTGATTTAGCAGAGTAGATTTTCAAGGGTTGTTAGTGGAGCGAAGTCTTCTTGGCTTCGAACTTTTGCTCCTGCGAAGCCTGTGTTCGGAGCTGTCAAAGCACCTCCGAACCAGACCTCCGAAGGTAGTGTTCGAAGCCTGTTCCGCAGAAGATAGAACTGAAACCGAAGGCTAGTTTTTAGCCCGAAATTTTAAAAGCTCCCATTCACCCCTCTCTGGTCGCCGTTTCCGGTCCAACACCCTCCAAAAACCTTTTCAGCCCGGCCCAGTCCAGCCGCACTCCTAGACAGGCGGGACCTGCCTGTCAGCGCGCCCTCCTTCGCTCCCCCGCCCGCTCACGTCAGCCGGTCCCACCCGTCAGCCTCCGCCCGCGCCCCTTCGGTCACTGCCAAGCATGGCCCGCATGTCATCCCCTCTTTCCCTCGCGCCCGTCCGATGACTGGTGGGGGCCACCTGTCAGGCCTTTCTTCTCCGATGGAAGGGGATCTCCTCCTTCCATCCCCGACGACCCCCTACCATTTATTCGCCGTCGGCCACCACATTGCACAAAATCGAGCACGGAATCCTTTCCCCCGACCTCCAGCGATCCCCTTCCCCCTATTCCCACGCGTTTTTCGCCATAGATGGCTGGTGATCGCATGTATGGCAAGCTCGCCGGAGACCACGGGATTTCTCCGGTTTCCTTCCGGTTAGACACGGGCGAGCCCCTATAAAAGGCCTCCCACCCTCGCCGCACTCCGCCACGGCGCCAGAGCCCAAGTTCTCGCAATCTCGAAGGCCGCCACCCCTTTCTAGGGTTTTCCTCCTATTTCCCCTCCGGTAGCCCATCGCTGGCGCCTCGGGCCACCGCCGTCCTCGCCGTCAACACCACCGGAACCGTCGTCGCCCAGGCACCCTCGGCCTCGCCTTCATTTTGTCCCCCGCCACCAGATCAGCGCCGCCACCGCCAACCCGAAGAGTCACGCCGCCTCTCCTCGCCGCCGGTCACCAACAGTCCCTCGTCGTCGCCACCTCCGGTACGGATGCACTCCCCTTCCTCCCCCCTATCCATTTTCGTCGTCGCCTAGGGCCATGGACCACCGCTACCGCCGTTCGCCGCTCGCTGACGCACCGCCGGAGATGGGGACGAAGACCTCGATCTCCCCCATGCCGTGTGCGTGCCGGACGAGATCTCCGCCGTGTGATCACGGATGGACGGCTGAGATTAGATCGCCATGGATTAAATCAAAACCCTCCGATCTGGCCGAAAGGGTAGCGAGGCCTGTGGGCCGTTGATCATCACTTAATGCCTCCCGCCTCACCGCCAGCCCTCAGATCTGGATCGAACGGCTCACGCCGATTGGGTCCACGTGAATAGTATCCCTGCGCATGGTGGGTTCGGTCCACCGTGGACCAAGACTGGTTTTAATTCAGAAAAATGATATTATAAATTCTAGAAACTGGTTTAAACTTTAAAAATCCATAACTTGCTCAAATTAACTCCAAATTTCACCATTTTAATTCTGGAAAATTTGTCTTTTTATTCTCTACACTTTTATGCAATAAAAACAATATGTTTATTTGGCACATATATTCTTATTATATAATAAAGAAAAGTCCCCTTTAGGATTTAATTAGTATTTCATTTAAATGATTCAGAAAAACCCTTAAAATTTATATATTAGTTTCAGAAGATATAATGACTCCATTTCACTGTTTTTAATGCAATAAAAATAAAATGTTCATTTTGCCCATCTCATTTTATTAAATACTATGTCTAAGGCCCTTTTTGGATAAATAAGTAATTCATATAATAAACGTTAACACTTTATAAAAATATCATAAAAACTTATATAATAACCTCAGAAGACATAATAACTTAATTTTACTCTTTTCACTGCAATAAAACATAAAGGCTATTTTATACCTTTTTACTTCATCTCTAAAAAGGGAAATAAAAACCCCCTTAGAAAAATACTCATACCAATTTATAAAATTCAGAGATCTCATTAAAAATTAATCTTAAAGTAACAACTCCCTAAAAATTTAAAACTCTATCTCCTTTATTTAAACCAACAAAAACATGTATGCTTGTATGTTTGATTTTTGGATTGTTTATTGAATGTCGTATTTACTTTTATGCATCGAAAAGACTACGACGCTGACGACAATCCAGAGTTTTACCCCGAGGTTCCACCTTCACCGTTTGCGGATCAAGGCAAGTCACAGAACCCTCCTGTGGAAATAGTTGACCATCATTGAGCCCAATTTTTATAATTACCGCTATAACTCATAGGAATTAAATATTGCATTAGTCTGATATCAAGCCCTACATTATATTTATTAGACCCCGTCCTTGTGTGTAAACCCAAGCCATGCTTATTGAGCCTGAAATCCTTGTCACTCTACAATACTATATTAGTCAGTGTCCAATGTACCGATACAACTGCTATAGGATAAAAGAATGAGTCGTAGATAGCTGGATTCTAATATATGTATTTCCCCGTTATTCTCGTCTTTGGACTCTGTTGGAGTTGGCTATGTTATAAGTATGGTGGGTTCCGGGTGCAAGCTCGGGAATTGGTTGATCGCACCCGGGGCACTATAAGGACCGGTCTGCGGGATCCGTTGCAAAGCACTTCCGTACTAACCACAAGTCTAGTGGGTAAGTCCTAACTGGAGGTATGGATCGTACCAACTTGGAACACCATAGTGGAGGGGTACAAGGGGCAAGCCTGCGGGTGACTTGTACCGACGTGGCTCAAGGGGGGTATGGCGTGGCTCGAAGTGACTGGGAAACCATACGAAACCTATAAGAGGGTGTTATCGAATTGGTGCGTTCCATGCTGAAGGTTTTGGCACGAGCTTCTCGTGACAGGAGTCATTTAACACACTGCGGTGTGCGGGAAATGAGTGCCTTGTGGGTACAGTAGTACACCTCTGATCAGAGTAATAAATCTTTTCGAAAAGCCGAGCCCACGGTCAAGGGTGGTTGTGTGACCTCTCAGAGTTAGTTTACTATTATGTGTATGAATGTGTTATTCATTGCATGTAAGGACTGTTGAACGAGGGTGGGCTGACTATACCCCTCGAGGTAAAAGATGATGAAATATGATGCACGAACTCATGATTACTTTTCTACATTAATATCTTGATTACATTAATTGCTTTACAAATATTCTTTTCCGCAAAAGTAAGCCACTACCTTCCTTGTTATTGCCTTGCATTATAATTGCATTCGGTGGCTTGCTAAGTACGATTGTACTCACCCCGGTTGACTTACACCACCAGAGTCAGTCTACTACGAGGAGGGCGAAGGTCTGGAGTAGTGACCCAGTCAAGGCACGAGACTGGAAGAAAATGTTCATCTGGAAGATTTATTTTATTAGTTTCTCTTTATTTAACTTTTTTTTATTAATATGGTCTACAAACCATGATTGATTTGCGTATTGTACGCAGTCGTGTGATGAACGTCTTGTGTTTATTGATTTTCTATGGAATTTCAATAAATCCCTGGTTTATCAAATCGGGGCGTGACAGCATGAGACGAGGTCTTTGACCACTTCCTGGTTGGTAGCGATATGCAATCAACTTTCTCTTCTTTTGCTCTATCTTGCTTTGTTCAGACTCTTGGAGAATGACTTTATTCACCAGCTTATGAAAGTCGACATAATCTGCGGTAATGAGTTGAACTAACAGTTCATCCTTTAGTCCTCTCAAAAAAATTTCTTGTCTCTCAGATTGAAAGTAGATGTGAACTCATCCCAAGTGCCCACATGATTCACAGCCTGAGCTTCTTGAAAGTTATCCCACCATTCAGTGGCTTGTTCGTGCAACTGATTGGTGGCGAATACCACACGCTCACGATCTGTGCAGGGTAATAAGTTAAGCTTCTTAGTGATTGTACGGAGCCAATCACCTTCTTCCATAGGGTTGGTGGTGCTTGAAAAGTTTGGGGGCCTAACTTGGAGAAATTATGATAGTTGAGATGCTTGAGCTGGAGCTACTGCTGGTGTAGGTGGGTTGCAAGGGATGTTAAGTCCTTGGGCCTGCTGAAACTGATGAAGGGTGCGTTTGGTTCTGCTTTTGAAATCTACTTCTTCTATAAAAAAGTAGAAGCTGAACCAAACGGGTTTACCAAAACTGCTTCTGCTGTGAAAAAGAAGCTTTTTTCTAATACAAATTTGGAAGCATCTTGTATCCTGTTTTTCTGCTTCTGTTATTCTACTTTTCTGATTTTAGTATAGATTAAATAACATGAAATTAAGGTGTCTTTATTAATCTAACATTATTATGGTTTGTATTGCATTGCACAATTTCATGAGATAATATGTGGTTGTCGGTTACTTTATGAGATGAACTATGCACTTTTTTATTTATCTAATATATTTTCCAGTTATTTAGTTGCATCAATGTTGAGTGTTTCCTATTTATATATATGTATATATTATAATGATGAAAAATATGTAATTTATAAAAAATAGTTAGCTCACAGTGGTTTTTTCACAACTTCAACCAAACGACTTTTAGCTTTTTCATAACAGACAACTCACAACAGTTTTTTCACAGTAGGCAGGTCATAGTAGTTTTTTCACAGCTCACGGCACAACCAAACACACCCGAAGATATTCTTACTGCTGTTGAATCTGGGATTGTTGTTGTTGCATTTGTATGAGAAGGGTAGAGATGAGCTGATTCTGATTGTCTATGTCTTCTACAAGTGTTGGATGACCTAGTACTGATGGTAGACTCATCTGACAGTGTCTTGTTACACCCTAGGTGGATACAACTCTTCTAGTAGGGTTATTGATGACGAGGTTCTCTTCAGTCGAAGGGTTGGTGCTGCGGGTGTTGTAAGCTTCAGAAGTATTGCATTGGTTTCTAGAAGTCACCTTGAGCTGAAGGAATGAACACCCTGGAAGAAGTAGGAGAGATTGAGAAGATTTTTTTCAAAATAATAACTCCTTTATTACTAACATGGTAAAGTTTGATATGAACATTAGCTTATACTACACATGCATATACCACAAACTGGTATAAACATGCCCACGCAAAAACAAACACTCAAAGAAATCAAACAAACCGTTCTCAAGATAGTGATATCTAGGGACTTCTACTCTTAATGACCTCCAAGAACAACGCTGAGGGATGCTTTTTGGCTCTTCGTCTCTGATCCATCTGCTTTGGCTTTGATGTGGAAGAAAGGGAGATCCTCATTTGCGGAGTTCTTCAACAAATCCCTCGATACCCGTGAGAATAGATAAGCACCAAGATCGGTATCTAAAAAAAATTTCAAGTAGAGAATGAAGTGGGATGGAGTCAAGGTTACAAAGCAACAAAGTAAATTTTCGCAAATACTGATTTTTAGATTTTGCAAATAAGTCCTAATAAATACGGTATTTTTGGCTTCCTCTAGTCAAGTAGGCTCTGATGACATTTTGTAATGCCCCGAAATCTCACGATTTTTGATTTACTGGATTTCCTTAAGAAAGTCAACTTACAAAATGCTCATCATGTGATGTTTGGTGCATTTTTTGTCACACTTTGACACACACGTGTCATGGGAGATCTGCTTTACTCTAGTGCAGGTCCTACATTCTTAGAAAAAATGGTTCAAGGCGTGCCAATCAGTTTGACCCTGCAACTGATAAGGAAATAGAGAGAATATATCAGTAGAATAGACTATCGTCTATCGAGCTGATGACCGCAATGAGGATAGGATAATAGTGGACTATTATGTCGAACAACCATAGGGCCAATGATCACGAGTGAAGTGATCGGGCAAGCACTCCATCGGCCGATGAGATGGGCAGTTTGCATGTATGGGTCGATGATCTCTTTTCCGATGGCGAATAAGATGTAGCATTGAATTGAAGATAACCCATCGTTTGTACTCCGACAGAAATAAATAAAATGTGCCAGATAACATGTCTATATCATGAAAATCATCACAATAACTAGATCGGACCTAACCAAGATAGTAGCAAATCATGATGACTGTAATAATATGTCAAAGTATCGTGCATGCTTTATTTAGATGAACGGTATACAACATGAAAAAGATACAACAACAAGAGATGTCGGACCTAACCGATGAAGCCTAAAACTACCACACCTAGATGACATCAATCTAAGAGATCAATCTGATGCAGCCTTAGACCTAGCTAATATACCGAGATAAACTACCGACCGTACTGTTTCTACGTTCACCTCAAGAGATCAATTGATGCATCTGTCGGGGGTGTCAGGACTCACCTCTTCGTCGAGATCGAAACGATGCAGCCCAACTCCAAGTGTCGAATCCCACCGGGATTAACCTTGAAAAGCCAAGGGTGGCGATGTACCGAGTAGTTGTTTGATAGAGATGCATTTTTAACCTAGCTAAGGGGTACATATTTATAGTCCAGAGACTTGTCGTCCAAGTATTCTATCTTAACCGATTCTAGAAAATCTTTATCTTCTTATCGACTCCTTCATGTCTAGCCATGTTGTAATGGATTGGCTTCTCTAGCTATCTGTAGGACCGAAAGTAGCGACCAGAGGGGGGGGGGTGAATGGGCGCCTTAAAAAATTCTTTCGAATCAATGGCCTATTCCCAATACCCAACGCACCTCAAAAGACTAAGCATCAGAAAATAAACAGATAGCCTAAGTCTAAAGGTATCTAGCCTAGAAGCAACTGAGGTTAAACAGAGAAATACCAAAACAGTGCAACTAGGCAGATGGACAAAGCATACTAGACATGTCAGGCTAGACTTCTCAATGTAATGATCTAATATATATAAAGTGAGATGAGAAGTTACTGTTCAGATTTGTCTCCTGTTAGGAACTCGGCGAAGCCTGCTTCGCTGGACGAGGTCTGCTTCGGAGGTTGGTGTCGAAGTCTGCTTCGGAGGTTAGATGCGAAGCCGGCCGAAGGCTGTTGTGAAAATGCCGAAGGTGTTTTGGTCTAGCCTAGTTCGAAGTGGCAGGAAGCGAAGTATGCTTCGAAGCGAAGTATGACAAGGTCGGAGCCTGCTTCGAAGTGTGTACTTCGAAGACAAGGCTTCAAACACAGCTTCGAACTAGCACACAGAGCGAACAACCTTCGAAATGAAAAACGAAGGCTGACACACGACAGAGAAGCCAAACCGAAGCCTATGCTCTACCTTCGAACAGAACACAACAAGGACCTTCGAAGAAGATAGAAGCAAAACACTGGGTGAAGTCTAACAGAAAAACAAGCTTTGAAGCCAACTTCGAAACCAGTCGATGTGTGGACTTCGAAGAGCTCGAGTCGGAGTACCTTCGCACAGACGTTCGAAGTACGAGACACTGTCGGTTCAAAAAGTACTTCGAAGCTATCACTCAGGACACCGACGAAGTTCGAAGATCAGACAAAGCCTTTGAGTCGAAGCACAACCTTCGAACAGCTTAAAATAGAAAATAACTTCGCAAGGATAGTCGAAGTATGTTAGGCCTAACAGACAGCACAGAAACATACTTCGAAGCTAGCAGTATGGAATGAAGTTGAAAACGAAGCCTCTGAAAAAGTCAGGTCGAAGCCTGCCTCACGGAGCTGAGGGACTTAAAACAGAGAGAGAAGTGGCTTCACAGAAACAGTCAAAAAGGCATTCAATCCAGTCTGCTTTGATCAAAAAGCTACGCTGGAAAAGCAGAGCATGTACTTGTGTACTGTTGCCACAGAAAAGTAGTACTACTTGCAACAGCAAGAACTAGTACTACTTGCGTGAAGAACACATGCTACAGAGACACATCCTCAGCAATAAAATCAACACAGCACAACAACCGAAGCTTCTTGAATCAGAGGAATCAATGCACACGCCTCAACAAAGAACAAAAGATTCAATCTCATAGGGGCAAAGTAATGCAAGGCAAAAAGGAACGAACCAGTGCCTGGCGGCGCACACAGGAGAGAGAACGTGAGAGACAAAATGACCCAATAGATTAAAAAGTGAATTCTGGAAGGGGTAGTCCAAACCCTAGGGATTGGGGCCCTATTTATAGGCTGCCCAACACTAGGAATATTCTACCAGCCCTTAGGGTTTTTACAGACTCAAGAATAAAGGAAAAGACTCTACTTGCCCTTAGGTATTTTTACAGACACGACTGACTGACTATGGGCCTAGAGTTACAGATGACTTATCCGGAAGCTAAGCTTTCATAGCGACTACGGCTTCTCTTCTGGACAGTCTGATACAGAATCAACGGTTGTCAGTTTTGCGCCGAAACTGACAAAGCCTCCACCGACTTTGCACCAGGTACCCGGATTGGCCGGCCCGATCCGCAGCTCTCTCAGCCCGGCAATCACTCACCGCTCGTGTACCTGAGTCAACCCTGGTCAACAACCCAGTGGGTCTTCTACTGCTTCTGTCCCATGTACCCGGATTGGGCCAACCCGACTTCGCAGCCTCCTCTGCCCGACAGTCGCTTGCTGCCCGTGTACCTGAGTCACACGCGGCCCATGAAACAGCAGATCTCTTCTTTTTCTGTCCTCTTTGACTATCGTTGACAATGACTCATCACTTCTGGAGCCATGAGGCCCACGCTATTCAGCATGGCTCCTCAATCTCCCCCTTGATGAGTGCATTGTCAACACTCCTCTTCTTCAGCTCTTAGCACCTGCGAGCAACTTGGAAACACGAAAACAAACACAAGAAAAACAAAGAAGAAGAAAAATAAGGTAAAAAGTTTAACCTTAATGACCAAAAACCGAACAAAAGCAAGAAGCGGGTCATTATGGTTAACCAAAACGTAAAAGCTCAAAATGAGTGCGATTTCAGAACAACAAGGATATCAACAGAGTAAGAACTCCCCCTTAAACTCTGATCCCAAATTTTCTCCCCCTTGTTGACAAGTGAACTCATCAAGCACTCAATAGAGACACAGACTCCCCTGAAATGCAACTCCCCCTCAAAATATGCAGTGAATTCAACTGGAGTGCATAAGGAGTGTAGAAAGCATGCTTCTCAGATATGATTGACTGCAATTACAACATCTAACAGATACAGCAAAAGACATACTGTAACGATACATGGCATGATCAATGCAACAGATGATATCTAAAGAAAGTCATTTGCACGCATTTTTCAGTTTTTGCAAACGAAAGCATCACCACTTGTTCCAATAAACAAGCAAGGTAAAGCATGAGATGCAAAAGCTACTGATATCTACCAAGATAGGCATTGTCCAAAACAAAGTGCTTCAGCAAACTTGGTATCATTTCAATTTTCAGGCTTTTTCCCTTTTTTTTCATTTTTGCCAGGGGTTATTTGCATGTCAAACCTTATGCTGACCGACCAAGTCAAGCCTAGGCCAGAACTCGACCATCAGAAGCTTAAGACATTGGTCTTGGCATATATTACACTGTCCTAGTTCATACCAAAGTGCTATGGTACGCAGTCCAGAACAATGCAATGCGACAAAGCAAACCCACCTGGATCTTTTCAAGGTATGCATAAAAAGGCATGGAATTTTCATTTTTCTTGATTTGTCATCTTTTTATAGCACGTATCCATGTTTTAAAGCAGAAAGATGTCCAAGTTGCATATTTGCATCTAAGTCAGAAACTAGCTACAAGGCATGTAACAGATAGCAAGAACATTCAGCCTACGCATGCTAGTTACCAGAAGCAATGGGGATCATTTTTCAATTTAAAGCATAAAAGCCATGCATATGACAGATATCATACATATCATTTGAACTGAAGCAAAGCATGATCATCGACAAGTAATCAAAAGCATGTACCAGCTAGAATAAGTAAAGCAGTTCAATCATATAATAGAGCAAGCTCAAAAGTGTGATATGTGAATATGCAAGATATGAACACACACAAAAAGACTCAAGAAATGAGTAAAGAAGAAAGAAAAACTGACGCAAAATATCCTAAAAAGGATATACAACACCCAAATCCCCTCGTAAACGCTCAAATGTAGACTGATCTAGGGGTTTAGTGAAAATGTCAGCCAACTGATGATGGGTATCAACATGAACAAGGTCAATGACACCTTTCTCATATTGATCCCGCAAGAAGTGAAAGCGCACATCAATATGTTTGGTTTTTGAATGGAGACACGGGTTTTTCCCTACACTAATAGCACTGGTGCTGTCGCAAAACAATGGAACCCTGGTAGGAAAGAATAACCCAAAATCTCGCAGAGTGGAAATCATCCAAACCAATTGTGAGCAGCAGCTAGCAGCAGCTACGTACTCAGCCTCAGTGGTCGAAAGAGCAACTCCAGATTGCTTTCGAGAAGACCAAGAAACAAGAGAAGAACCGAGAAACTGGCAAGTACCGGAAGTCGACTTGCGATCCAACCGGCACCCACCAAAGTCGCATCCGAAAAGCTAGATAATCAAGAGATGATGATGTTGAATAGTAAAGACCGAGATCGAGCGCATAAGTGAGATACCTGAAGATGCGCTTGACAAGCCTGCCGGTGAGACCGCGCAGTGGTGAAGACTGAAAACGCGCGGCAAAGTCCCACGGGAACTAATTTCCGGTCTTGTCCGCCGGGCCAGGACAACCAGGAAACCGATCATCCCCTGCGAAACTCCCTTTCATTGACCTTGACGGCCGCTTCTCGTCCTTGTCCAGCCCCGATAGTGCCCATCGGGTCATCTGCGGCTTCAACTCACCACCAAAGTCAAATTTCTTAAGCATGTCGCGAGTGTACTTACCTTGGTGGATGAAGGTGCTGTCCTTGGTCTGCTTTCTGGAGCCCTAAGAAATACTTGAGCTCACCCATGAATCTCATCTCAAACTCGCTGTGCATCTGCTCAGAAAACTTGGACACAAGATCATTAGTAGTACCGCCAAAAATAACATCGTCCACGTAAATCTGAGCAACTAAAAAATCTGAAGCATCTCTAAGCAAGAAAAGAGTTTTGTCCACAGAACCCATCACAAAGCCCTTCCCAACAAAAATTGCTTCAACCGGTCATACCAAGCCCTGGGGGCTTGCTTCAATCCGTATAAAGCTTTGTGCAACTTAAAAACATGTCGAGGAAACTTAGGGTTCTCAAAACCGGGGGGTTGCCTAACATAAACCTCCTCTTCTATGTACCCTTCAGAAAAGCACTCTCAACATCCATTTGAAAAAGCTATAAAACCCTTTGAAACGAAAAAGCTAGAAAATACGAATGGACTCAAGACGGGCAACAGGAGTGAAGGTTTCTTCAAAGTCAATACCTTCCTTCTGGCAATAACCCTGGGCAACTAGTCGAGCCTTGTTGCGCACCACAACCCCATCTTCACCTTGTTTGTTCTTGAATACCCACTTGGTGCCTATGGGGTTGCACTGGTGGCGGCTCAACTAATGTCCAAACCCGATTGCGGACAAAGTTCTCTAGCTCTTCTTGCATAGCATTAATCCAATTAGAATCAGAAAGAGCATGAGAAACGTCTCTGGGCTCAAAAGATGCAACAAATGCAGATTCAGCAAACACAGCAAGAGAGGTAGATGAACGCAAAGTTCTCTCAGTCAAATCACGATGATGAGCTCTGAGGGGTGATCACGCTGAACTGCTCGGGTTCCCTGGTGATCTGAAGTCACCTCACCGGAGTCAGTAGCTGGCACCTCTGGACTCGACTGAGGGGGCTCGATCGTAGTGGAAGAAGTGATCAAAGGTCCTCCCTCGTCCTCAGTCGAAGTCTCAGAAGGTGTGGGCTTTGCAGGGGGTGCAGAAGGCCCACCCTCATTAGCGGCTGGAGTATCCTCATTCCTCGAAGATGGACTCTCCAAGCTCACCATCAGAAGGCTCAAAAGAAGGAGTCAAAGAAGGCAAGGACTCATCAAATGAAACCTCACAAGTCTCGACAAGCAGCTGGGATTCGAGGTTCCAAACACGGAAGCCTCGAGAATGCAATGCATAACCAAGAAAAACACCATCCCAGCAACGAGACTCAAACTTGTCCAAATGCCCTCCCTTCTTGAGCACAAAGCACTTGCAGCCAAACGCTCGCAAGTGGCTCACCTTGGGCTGTCTGCCAAACCGCAGTTCATATGACGTCTTACCAAGGTAAGCTCTAAGAAAGATGCGGTTGGCCAGATAGCAAGCCGTGTTCATGGCTTCAGCCCAAAAACGCCTAGGAGTCCTATGCTCATCGAGCATCCTGAATCTCGACTAGCGTGCGGTTCTTTCGTTCCACAACGCCGTTCTGTGGGGGAGTGTAAGGAGAAGAAAATGATGGTCCAAACCCTGATCACTACAGAAGCTGATGAACTGAGAGTTCTTGAACTCAGAGCCGTTGTCGGAGCGAATTGCTCGCATCCGACCATTCTCATTCTTCAGCTTCAAAATCAGGTCATGAACAAACTGAAACGTTTCATCCTTAGACTCCAAAAAGAAAACCCACGAGAAACGAGAAAAGTCGTCAACAATCACAAGTGCATACCATTTCCCACCGACTGAACGTACCCGAGCAGGACCTACAGTGTCCAAATAAAAGCTCGCTCGGATACGAAGTCATCACCTGAGTCACAGGTGAGTGAGAAGCGGCAACCATTTTCCCATGACGACAGGGATGACAAACTAGATCCTCTCCATCTTAAGCTTGGGCAATCCTCGGATGAGGTCCATAGAGCTTAACCTGACTAGCAGATCAAAACTCAAGTGACCTAACCTCCTATGCCACTTCCAGAGCTCAGAAGAAGATCCAGCAATCAAACAGCGAGAAGGGCCAAAAGAACTAGAGAAGTCAACTCGAAAAACTTTACCGAATGGTAAAATCTGGCAAATCAAAGACCCTCTAGAATCAAACACAGAATTGCCCTTCTTAAATGCACTTCCAAACTATCCTCAAGAAGTTGCAAAACAGAAATCAAATTGAAGTTCAAATTCTTAACCAAAGCAACATTCTTCAAAGAGAAATGATCTGAAATGCGAATTGAGCCTGTGCCACTTACTTTCCCTTGAACCGCGGTTCCCGAACGTGATTGTATTCTTTGGAGCTCGGGGGTGAGACTAAGAACCATCTGCGATGTCCCGTCATGGTGGCGAGAGCATCCTGAGTCCAGGATCCAAACATCCTCCAGCCCCGGTCCTACACATCAGTGGCTGTAAGTGTGAGCAAATGGCCGGCACCAGGTTTAGCAAAGAGAGCTAAACCAGTGTCGAGCCATCTGCTCAAAAGATGGAAAGCGAAACCATCAAAAGTTTGGACCAAACGCGGCTCAAAGCGCGGTCCTCGGTTCTGCCTAACCCTGCGCCACGAGGTCCGGACCGTGGCCAACACGCCTGGAACCTGCCGGAACGGACCCCCACCAACGGAGCACGGCAAGAACGGCGTCTCCTCTACCCCACCTACACGTACGCGGCCTGGCCTCCAGCCTCTCCCCGCCCGAGGCACACGCTCTACCACCCTGCTGGTAGAACTGCTCCTTCACCACGAGCCCTCTATGCTCTCTCAACTCGCTTCCT
>JAAALK010000080.1:70198318-70258959 GCA_019279435.1 Zizania palustris
GCCACCCCTTCTAGGTTTTCCCCTATTTCCCTCCGGTAGCCATCGCTGGCGCCTCGGGCCACCGCCGTCCTCGCCGTCAACACCAACCGAAAACCGTCTCGCCCGGCACCCTCGCCTCCCTTCATTTGTCCCCCGCACCAGATCAACGCCGCCACCCCCCCAACCCGAAAGTCACCCACCTCTCCTCGCCGCCGGTCACCAACAGTCCCTCGTCGTCGCCACCCTCTCCGTACGGATGCACTCCCCTTCCTCCCCCCTATCCATTTTCGTCGTCGCCTAGGCCATGGACCACCGCTACCGCCGTTCGCCGCTCGCCGCACCGCCGGAGATGGGACGAGACCTCGATCTCCCCATGCCGTGTGCGTGCCGGACGAGGTCTCCGCCGTGATCACGGATGGACGGCTGAGATTAGATCGCCATGGATTAAATCAGAACCCTCCGATCTGGCCGAAAGGTAGCGAGGCCTGTGGGCCGTTGATCATCACTTAATGCCTCCCGCCTCACCGCCAGCCCAGATCTGGATCGAACGGCTCACGCCGATTGGGTCCACGTGAATAGTAGCCCTGCGCATGGTGGGTTCGGTCCGCCGTGGACCAAGACTGGTTTTAATTCAAAAAATATTATAAATTCTAGAAACTGGTTTAAACTTTAAAAATCCATAACTTGCTCAATTAACTCCAAATTTCACCATTTTAATTCTGGAAAATTGTCTTTTATTCTACACTTTTATGCATAAAAACAATATGTTTATTTGGCACATATATCTTATTAAATAATAAAGAAAAGTCCCTTTAGGATTTATTAGTATTCATTTAAATGATTCAGAAAACCCTTAAAATTTATATATTAGTTTTCAGAAGATATAAACTCCATTCACTGTTTTTAATGCAATAAAAATAAAATGTTCATTTTGCCCATCTCATTTTTATTAAATACTATGTCTAAGGCCCTTTTTGGATAAATAAGTAATTCATATAATAAAACGTTAACACTTTATAAAAATATCATAAAAACTTATATAATAACCTCAGAAGACATAATACTTAATTTTACTCTTTTCACTGCAATAAAAACATAAAGGCTATTTAACCTTTTACTTCATCTCTAAAAAGGGAAATAAAACCCCCTTAGAAAAATACTCATACCAATTTAAAATTCAGAGATCTCATTAAAAATTAATCTTAAAGTAACAACTCCCTAAAAATTTAAAACTCTATCTCCTTATTTAAACCAACAAAACATGTATGCTTGTTGTTTGATTTTTGGATGTTTATTGAATGTCGTATTTACTTTTATGCATCGAAAAGACTACGACGCTGACGACAATCCAGAGTTTTACCCCGAGGTTCCACCTTCACCGTTTGCGGATCAAGGCAATCACATAACCCTCCTGTGAAATAGTTGACCATCATTGAGCCCAATTTTTATAATTACCGCTATAACTCATAGGAATTAAATATTGCATTAGTCTGATATCAAGCCCTACATTATATTTATTAGACCCCGTCCTTGTGTGTAAACCCAAGCCATGCTATTGAGCCTGAAATCCTTGTCACTCTACAATACTATATAGTCAGTGTCCAATGTACCGATACAACGCTATAGATAAAAGAATGAGTCAGATAGCTGGATTCTAATATATGTATTTCCCCGTTATTCTCGTCTTTGGACTCTGTTGGAGTTGGCTATGTTATATAATGTGGGTTCCGGGTGCAAGCTCGGGAATTGGTTGATCGCACCCGGGGCACTATAAGGACCGGTCTGCGGGATCCGTTGCAAAGCACTTCCGTACTAACCACAAGTCTAGTGGGTAAGTCCTAACTGGAGGTATGGATCGTACCAACTTGGAACACCATAGTGGAGGGGTACAAGGGGCAAAGCCTGCGGGTGACTTGTACCGACGTGGCTCAAGGGGGGGTATGGCGTGGCTCGAAGTGACTGGGAAACCATACGAAACCTATAAGAGGGTGTTATCGAATTGGTGCGTTCCATGCTGAAGGTTTTGGCACGAGCTTCTCGTGACAGGAGTCATTTAACACACTGCGGTGTGCGGGAATGAGTGCCTTGTGGGTACAGTAGTACACCTCTGATCAGAGTAATAAATCTTTTCGAAAAGCCGAGCCCACGGTCAAGGGTGGTTGTGTGACCTCTCAGAGTTAGTTTACTATTATGTGTATGAATGTGTTATTCATTGCATGTAAGGACTGTTGAACGAGGGTGGGCTGACTATACCCCTCGAGGTAAAAGATGATGAAATATGATGCACGAACTCATGATTACTTTTCTACATTAATATCTTGATTACATTAATGCTTTACAAATATTCTTTTCCGCAAAAGTAAGCCACTACCTTCCTTGTTATTGCCTTGCATTATAATTGCATTCGGTGGCTTGCTAAGTACGATTGTACTCACCCCGGTTGACTTACACCACCAGAGTCAGTCTACTACGAGGAGGGCGAAGGTCTGGAGTAGTGACCCAGTCAAGGCACGAGACTGGAAGAAAATGTTCATCTGAAGATTTATTTTATTAGTTTCTCTTTATTTAACTTTTTTTATTAATATGGTCTACAACCATGATTGATTTGCGTATTGTACGCAGTCGTGTGATGAACGTCTTGTGTTATTGATTTTCTATGGAATTTCAATAAATCCCTGGTTTATCAAATCGGGGCGTGACAGCATGAGACGAGGTCTTTGACCACTTCCTGGTTGGTAGCGATATGCAATCACTTTCTCTTCTTTTGCTCTATCTTGCTTTGTTCAGACTCTGGAGAATGACTTTATTCACCAGCTTATGAAAGTCGACATAATCTGCGGTAATGAGTTGAACTAACAGTTCATCCTTAGTCCTCTCAAAAAAATTCTTGTCCTCTCAGATTTGAAAGTAGATGTGAACTCATCCCAAGTGCCCACATGATTCACAGCCTGAGCTTCTTGAAAGTTATCCCACCATTCAGTGCTTGTTTCGTGCAACTGATTGGTGGCGAATACCACACGCTCACGATCTGTGCAGGGTAATAAGTTAAGCTTCTTAGTGATTGTACGGAGCCAATCACCTTCTTCCATAGGGTTGGTGGTGCTTGAAAAGTTTGGGGGCCTAACTTGGAGAAATTATGATAGTTGAGATGCTTGAGCTGGAGCTACTGCTGGTGTAGGTGGGTTGCAGGGATGTTAAGTCCTTGGGCCTGCTGAAACTGATGAAGGTGCGTTTGGTTCTGCTTTTGAAATCTACTTCTTCTATAAAAAAGTAGAAGCTGAACCAAACGGGTTTACCAAAACTGCTTCTGCTGTGAAAAAGAAGCTTTTTTCTAATACAAATTTGGAAGCATCTTGTATCCTGTTTTTCTGCTTCTGTTATTCTACTTTTCTGATTTTTAGTATAGATAAATAACATGAAATTAGGTGTCTTTATTAATCTAACATTATTATGGTTTGTATTGCATTGCACATTTCATGAGATAATATGTGGGTTGTCGTTACTTTATGAGATGAACTATGCACTTTTTTATTTATCTAATATATTTTCCAGTTATTTAGTTGCATCAATGGTGAGTGTTTCCTATTTATATATATGTATAATATTATAATGATGAAAAATATGTAATTTATAAAAAATAGTTAGCTCACAGTGGTTTTTTTCACAACTTCAACCAAACGACTTTTAGCTTTTTCATAACAGACAACTCACAACAGTTTTTTCACAGTAGGCAGGTCATAGTAGTTTTTTCACAGCTCACGGCACAACCAAACACACCCGAAGATATCTTACTGCTGTTGAATCTGGGATTGTTGTTGTTGCATTTTGTATGAGAAGGGTAGAGATGAGCTGATTCTGATTGTCTATGTCTTCTACAAGTGTTGGATGACCTAGTACTGATGGTAGACCTCATCTGACAGTGTCTTGTTACACCCTAGGTGGATACAACTCTTCTAGTAGGGTTATTGATGACGAGTTCTCTTCAGTCGAAGGGTTGGTGCTGCGGGTGTTGTAAGCTTCAGAAGTATTGCATTGGTTTCTAGAAGTCACCTTGAGCTGAAGGAATGAACACCCTGGAAGAAGTAGGAGAGATTGAGAAGATTTTTTTCAAAATAATAACTCCTTTATTACTAACATGGTAAAGTTTGATATGAACATTAGCTTATACTACACATGCATATACCACAAACTGGTATAAACATGCCCACGCAAAAACAAACACTCAAAGAAATCAAACAAACCGTTCTCAAGATAGTGATATCTAGGGACTTCTACTCTTAATGACCTCCAAGAACAACGCTGAGGGATGCTTTTTGGCTCTTCGTCTCTGATCCATCTGCTTTGGCTTTGATGTGGAAGAAAGGGAGATCCTCATTTGCGGAGTTCTTCAACAAATCCCTCGATACCCGTGAGAATAGATAAGCACCAAGATCGGTATCTAAAAAAAATTTCAAGTAGAGAATGAAGTGGGATGGAGTCAAGGTTACAAAGCAACAAAGTAAATTTTCGCAAATACTGATTTTTAGATTTTGCAAATAAGTCCTAATAAATACGGTATTTTTGGCTTCCTCTAGTCAAGTAGGCTCTGATGACATTTTGTAATGCCCCGAAATCTCACGATTTTTGATTTACTGGATTTCCTTAAGAAAGTCAACTTACAAAATGCTCATCATGTGATGTTGTTGGTGCATTTTTTGTCACACTTTGACACACACGTGTCATGGAGATCTGCTTTACTCTAGTGCAGGTCCTACATTCTTAGAAAAAATGGTTCAAGGCTGTGCCAATCAGTTTGACCCTGCAACTGATAAGGAAATAGAGAGAATAATATCAGTAGAATAGACTATCGTCTATCGAGCTGATGACCGCAATGAGGATAGGATAATCGTGGACTATTATGTCGAACAACCATAGGGCCAATGATCACGAGTGAAGTGATCGGCAAGCACGCCATCGCCGATGAGATGGGCAGTTTGCATGTATGGGTCGATGATCTCTTTTCCGATGGCGAAATAAGATGTAGCATTGAATTGAAGATAACCCATCGGTTTGTACTCCGACAGAAATAAATAAAATGTGCCAGATAACATGTCTATATCATGAAAATCATCACAATAACTAGATCGGACCTAACCAAGATAGTAGCAAATCATGATGACTGTAATAATATGTCAAAGTATCGTGCATGCTTTATTTAGATGAACGTATACAACATGAAAAAGATACAACAACAAGAGATGTCGGACCTAACCGATGAAGCCTAAAACTACCACACCTAGATGACATCAATCTAAGAGATCAATCTGATGCAGCCTTAGACCTAGCTAATATACCGAGATAAACTACCGACCGTACTGTTTCTACGTTCACCTCAAGAGATCAAATTGATGCATCTGTCGGGGGTGTCAGGACTCACCTCTTCGTCGGAGATCGAAACGATGCAGCCCACTCCAAGTGTCGAATCCCACCGGGATTAACCTTGAAAAGCCAAGGGTGGCGATGTACCGAGTAGTTGTTTGATAGAGATGCATTTTTAACCTAGCTAAGGGGTACATATTTATAGTCCAGAGACTTGTCGTCCAAGTATTCTATCTTAACCGATTCTAGAAAATCTTTATCTTCTTATCGACTCCTTCATGTCTAGCCATGTTGTAATGGATTGGCTTCTCTAGCTATCTGTAGGACCGAAAGTAGCGACCAGAGGGGGGGGGTGAATGGGCGCCTTAAAAAATTCTTTCGAATCAATGGCCTATTCCCAATACCCAACGCACCTCAAAAGACTAAGCAGCAGAAAATAAACAGATAGCCTAAGTCTAAAGGTATCTAGCCTAGAAGCAACTGAGGTTAAACAGAGAAATACCAAAACAGTGCAACTAGGCAGATGGACAAAGCATACTAGACATGTCAGGCTAGACTTCTCAATGTAATGATCTAAGTATATATAAAGTGAGATGAGAAGTTACTGTTCAGATTTGTCTCCTGTTAGGAACTCGGCGAAGCCTGCTTCGCTGGACGAGGTCTGCTTCGGAGGTTGGTGTCGAAGTCTGCTTCGGAGGTTAGATGCGAAGCCGGCCGAAGGCTGTTGTGAAAATGCCGAAGGTGTTTTGGTCTAGCCTAGTTCGAAGTGGCAGGAAGCGAAGTATGCTTCGAAGCGAAGTATGACAAGGTCGGAGCCTGCTTCGAAGTGTGTACTTCGAAGACAAGGCTTCAAACACAGCTTCGAACTAGCACACAGAGCGAACAACCTTCGAAATGAAAAACGAAGGCTGACACACGACAGAAGAAGCCAAACCGAAGCCTATGCTCTACCTTCGAACAGAACACAACAAGGACCTTCGAAGAAGATAGAAGCAAAACACTGGGTGAAGTCTAACAGAAAAACAAGCTTTGAAGCCAACTTCGAAACCAGTCGATGTGTGGACTTCGAAGAGCTCGAGTCGGAGTACCTTCGCACAGACGTTCGAAGTACGAGACACTGTCGGTTCAAAAAGTACTTCGAAGCTATCAACTCAGGACACACGACGAAGTTCGAAGATCAGACAAGCCTTTGAGGTCGAAGCACAACCTTCGAACAGCTTAAATAGAAAATAACTTCGCAAGGATAGTCGAAGTATGTTTAGGCTAACAGACAGCACAGAAACATACTTCGAAGCTAGCAGTATGGAATGAAGTTGAAAACGAAGCCTCTGAAAAAGTCAGGTCGAAGCCTGCCTCACGGAGCTGAGGGACTTAAACAGAGAGAGAAGTGGCTTCACAGAAACAGTCAAAAAGGCATTCAATCCAGTCTGCTTTGATCAAAAAGCTACGCTGGAAAAAGCAGAGCATGTACTTGTGTACTGTTGCCACAGAAAAGTAGTACTACTTGCAACAGCAAGAACTAGTACTACTTGCGTGAAGAACACATGCTACAGAGACACATCCTCAGCAATAAAATCAACACAGCACAACAAACCGAAGCTTCTTGAATCAGAGGAATCAATGCACACGCCTCAACAAAGAACAAAAGATTCAATCTCATAGGGGCAAAGTAAATGCAAGGCAAAAAAGGAACGAACCAGTGCCTGGCGGCGCACACAGGAGAGAGAACGTGAGAGACAAAATGACCCAATAGATTAAAAAGTGAATTCTGGAAGGGGTAGTCCAAACCCTAGGGATTGGGGCCCTATTTATAGGCTGCCCAACACTAGGAATATTCTACCAGCCCCTTAGGGTTTTACAGACTCAAGAATAAAGGAAAAGACTCTACTTGCCCTTAGGTATTTTTACAGACACGACTGACTGACTATGGGCCTAGAGTTACAGATGACTTATCCGGAAGCTAAGCTTTCATAGCGACTACGGCTTCTCTTCTGGACAGTCTGATACAGAATCAACGGTTGTCAGTTTTGCGCCGAAACTGACCAAAGCCTCCACCGACTTTGCACCAGGTACCCGGATTGGGCCGGCCCGATTCCGCAGCTCTCTCAGCCCGGCAATCACTCACCGCTCGTGTACCTGAGTCAACCCTGGTCAACAACCCAGTGGGTCTTCTACTGCTTCTGTCCCATGTACCCGGATTGGGCCAACCCGACTTCGCAGCCTCCTCTGCCCGACAGTCGCTTGCTGCCCGTGTACCTGAGTCACACGCGGCCCATGAAACAGCAGATCTCTTCTTTTTCTGTCCTCTTTGACTATCGTTGACAATGACTCATCACTTCTGGAGCCATGAGGCCCACGCTATTCAGCATGGCTCCTCAATCTCCCCCTTGATGAGTGCATTGTCAACACTCCTCTTCTTCAGCTCTTTAGCACCTGCGAGCAAACTTGGAAACACGAAAACAAAACACAAGAAAAACAAAGAAGAAGAAAAATAAGGTAAAAAGTTTAACCTTAATGACCAAAAACCGAACAAAAGCAAGAAGCGGTCATTATGGTTAACCAAAACGTAAAAGCTCAAAATGAGTGCGATTTCAGAACAACAAGGATATCAACAGAGTAAGAACTCCCCCTTAAACTCTGATCCCAAATTTTCTCCCCCTTGTTGACAAGTGAACTCATCAAGCACTCAATAGAGACACAGACTCCCCCTGAAATGCAACTCCCCCTCAAAATATGCAGTGAATTCAACTGGAGTGCATAAGGAGTGTAGAAAGCATGCTTCTCAGATATGATTGACTGCAATTACAACATCTAACAGATACAGCAAAAGACATACTGTAACGATACATGGCATGATCAATGCAACAGATGATATCTAAAGAAAGTCATTTGCACGCATTTTTCAGTTTTTGCAAACGAAAGCATCACCACTTGTTCCAATAAACAAGCAAGGTAAAGCATGAGATGCAAAAGCTAACTGATATCTACCAAGATAGGCATTGTCCAAAACAAAGTGCTTCAGCAAACTTGGTATCATTTCAATTTTCAGGCTTTTTCCCTTTTTTTTTCATTTTTGCCAGGGGTTATTTGCATGTCAAACCTTATGCTGACCGACCAAGTCAAGCCTAGGCCAGAACTCGACCATCAGAAGCTTAAGACATTGGTCTTGGCATATATTACACTGTCCTAGTTCATACCAAAGTGCTATGGTACGCAGTCCAGAACAATGCAATGCGACAAAGCAAACCCACCTGGATCTTTTCAAGGTATGCATAAAAAGGCATGGAATTTTCATTTTTCTTGATTTGTCATCTTTTTTATAGCACGTATCCATGTTTTAAAGCAGAAAGATGTCCAAGTTGCATATTTGCATCTAAGTCAGAAACTAGCTACAAGGCATGTAACAGATAGCAAGAACATTCAGCCTACGCATGCTAGTTACCAGAAGCAATGGTGATCATTTTTCAATTTTAAAGCATAAAAGCCATGCATATGACAGATATCATACATATCATTTGAACTGAAGCAAAGCATGATCATCGACAAGTAATCAAAGCATGTACCAGCTAGAATAAGTAAAGCAGTTCAATCATATAATAGAGCAAGCTCAAAAGTGTGATATGTGAATATGCAAGATATGAACACACACAAAAAGACTCAAGAAATCGAGTAAAGAAGAAAGAAAAACTGACGCAAAATATCCTAAAAAGGATATACAACACCCAAATCCCCTCGTAAACGCTCAAATGTAGACTGATCTAGGGGTTTAGTGAAAATGTCAGCCAACTGATGATGGGTATCAACATGAACAAGGTCAATGACACCTTTCTCATATTGATCCCGCAAGAAGTGAAAGCGCACATCAATATGTTTGGTTTTTGAATGGAGACACGGGTTTTTCCCTACACTAATAGCACTGGTGCTGTCGCAAAACAATGGAACCCTGGTAGGAAAGAATAACCCAAAATCTCGCAGAGTGGAAATCATCCAAACCAATTGTGAGCAGCAGCTAGCAGCAGCTACGTACTCAGCCTCAGTGGTCGAAAGAGCAACTCCAGATTGCTTTCGAGAAGACCAAGAAACAAGAGAAGAACCGAGAAACTGGCAAGTACCGGAAGTCGACTTGCGATCCAACCGGCACCCACCAAAGTCGGCATCCGAAAAGCTAGATAAATCAAGAGATGATGATGTTGAATAGTAAAGACCGAGATCGAGCGCATAAGTGAGATACCTGAAGATGCGCTTGACAGCCTGCCGGTGAGACGCGCGTGGTGAAGACTGAAAACGCGCGCAAAGTCCCACGGCGAACTAAATTTCCGGTCTTGTCGCCGTCAAGTACAACAGTGAACCGATCATCCCTCGAAACTCCCTTTCATTGACCTTGACGCCGCTCTCGTCCTTGTCCAGACCCCCAGATGTGCCCATCGGGGTCATCTGCGGCTTCAACTCACCACCAAAGTCAAATTTCTTAAGCATGTCGCGAGTGTACTTACCTTGGTGGATGAAGGTGCTGTCCTTGGTCTGCTTGATCTGGAGCCCTAAGAAATACTTGAGCTCACCCATGAATCTCATCTCAAACTCGCTGTGCATCTGCTCAGAAAACTTGGACACAAGATCATTAGTAGTACCGCCAAAAATAACATCGTCCACGTAAATCTGAGCAACTAAAAAAATCTGAAGCATCTCTAAGCAAGAAAAGAGTTTTGTCCACAGAACCCATCACAAAGCCCTTCCCAACAAAAATTGCTTCAACCGGTCATACCAAGCCCTGGGGGCTTGCTTCAATCCGTATAAAGCTTTGTGCAACTTAAAAAACATGACGAGGAAACTTAGGGTTCTCAAAACCGGGGGGTTGCCTAACATAAACCTCCTCTTCTATGTACCCATTCAGAAAAGCACTCTCAACATCCATTTGAAAAAGCATAAAACCCTTTGAAACGGCAAAAGCTAGAAAAATACGAATGGACTCAAGACGGGCAACATGAGTGAAGGTTTCTTCAAAGTCAATACCTTCCTTCTGGCAATAACCCTGGGCAACTAGTCGAGCCTTGTTGCGCACCACAACCCCATCTTCACCTTGTTTGTTCTTGAATACCCACTTGGTGCCTATGGGGTTGCATCCTAGTGGCGGCTCAACTAATGTCCAAACCCAATTGCGGACAAAGTTCTCTAGCTCTTCTTGCATAGAATTAATCCAATTAGAATCAGAAAGAGCATGAGAAACGTCTCTGGGCTCAAAAGATGCAACAAATGCAGATTCAGCAAACACAGCAAGAGAGGTAGATGAACGCAAAGTTCTCTCAGTCAAATCACCGATGATGAGCTCTGAGGGGTGATCACGCTGAACTGCTCGGGTTCCCTGGTGATCTGAAGTCACCTCACCGGAGTCAGTAGCTGGCACCTCTGGACTCGACTGAGGGGGCTCGATCGTAGTGGAAGAAGTGATCAAAGGTCCTCCCTCGTCCTCAGTCGAAGTCTCAGAAGGTGTGGGCTTTGCAGGGGGTGCAGAAGGCCCACCCTCATTAGCGGCTGGAGTATCCTCATCTTCCTCGAAGATGGACTCTCCAAGCTCACCATCAGAAGGCTCAAAAGAAGGAGTCAAAGAAGGCAAGGACTCATCAAATGAAACCTCACAAGTCTCGACAAGCAGCTGGGATTCGAGGTTCCAAACACGGAAGCCTCGAGAATGCAATGCATAACCAAGAAAAACACCATCCCAGCAACGAGACTCAAACTTGTCCAAATGCCCTCCCTTCTTGAGCACAAAGCACTTGCAGCCAAACGCTCGCAAGTGGCTCACCTTGGGCTGTCTGCCAAACCGCAGTTCATATGACGTCTTACCAAGGTAAGCTCTAAGAAAGATGCGGTTGGCCAGATAGCAAGCCGTGTTCATGGCTTCAGCCCAAAAACGCCTAGGAGTCCTATGCTCATCGAGCATCGTCCTGGCCATCTCGACTAGCGTGCGGTTCTTTCGTTCCACAACGCCGTTCTGTGGGGGAGTGTAAGGAGAAGAAAACTTATGGTCCAAACCCTGATCACTACAGAAGCTGATGAACTGAGAGTTCTTGAACTCAGAGCCGTTGTCGGAGCGAATTGCTCGCATCCGACCATTGTTCTCATTCTTCAGCTTCAAAATCAGGTCATGAACAAACTGAAACGTTTCATCCTTAGACTCCAAAAAGAAAACCCACAAGAAACGAGAAAAGTCGTCAACAATCACAAGTGCATACCATTTCCCACCGACTGAACGTACCCGAGCAGGACCTACAGTGTCCAAATATAAAAGCTCGCTCAGATACGAAGTCATCACCTGAGTCACAGGTGAGTGAGAAGCGGCAACCATTTTCCCATGACGACAGGGATGACAAACTAGATCCTTCTCCATCTTAAGCTTGGGCAATCCTCGGATGAGGTCCATAGAGCTTAACCTGACTAGCAGATCAAAACTCAAGTGACCTAACCTCCTATGCCACTTCCAGAGCTCAGAAGAAGATCCAGCAATCAAACAGCGAGAAGGGCCAAAAGAACTAGAGAAGTCAACTCGAAAAACTTTACCGAATGGTAAAATCTGGCAAATCAAAGACCCTCTAGAATCAAACACAGAAGAATTGCCCTTCTTAAAATGCACTTCCAAACTATCCTCAAGAAGTTGCGAAACAGAAATCAAATTGAAGTTCAAATTCTTAACCAAAGCAACATTCTTCAAAGAGAAATGATCTAAAATGCGAATTGAGCCTGTGCCACTTACTTTCCCTTGACCGTTGTTCCCGAACGTGATGTATTCTTTGGAGCTCGGGGGAGTGAGACTAGAGAACCATCTGCGATGTCCCGTCATGTGGCGAGAGCATCCTGAGTCCATGATCCAAACATCCTCCAGTCCCCGGTCCTACACAATCAGTGGCTGTAAGTGGGAGCAAATGGTCCTGGCACCAGGTTTAGCAAAAGAGCTAAACCAGTGTCGAGCCATCTGCTCAAAAGATGGAAAGCGAAAACCATCAAAAGAGTTGGACCAAAACGCGGCTCAAAGCGCGGTCCTCGGTTCTGCCTAACCCTGCGGCCACGAGGTCCAGGACCGTGGCCAACACGGCCTGGAACTCTGCCGGAACGGACACCACCAACTGGAGCACGGGCAAGAACGCCGTCTCCTCTACCACCACCTACACGACGCGGCCTGGCCTCCAGCCTCTCCCCGCGCCGAGGAACACACAGTCTACCACCCTACTGGTAGAACTGCTCCTGATCACCACGAGCCCTCTATGCTCTCTCAACTCGCTTCCTCCTGAAGCAGAACTCCACAAGATGCCCGTCTCTCTGACAGTACTCACAATGATAGGTGGGCTTCTTGGGATGTGGTTGAGGCTTGGGATGTTTGGGCTTGGTAGTGTTTGGTGTGGTCTTCTTGGTTGAGAGGGTCCAGGAAGAGAGTCTAGAGAAGAGTGGAGGTGTTTGGGCTTAGGAACCCAGATAGGCTTCTTGGGTGGAGCTTTGGGTGGTTCATGAATCACTCCATCCTTGGGCTGATAAGCCTGGGAGGTCTCAGTGGAGTGAGTCTCGGGATACCTCTGCTCTGGGGTCATTTTGCTCCACTCTACTGCCCGGCTAATGGCACTCTCAAAGTCAGCCTTGGTGTAGGTGTAACCTACCCCAAACCCATCCTGCCTCTTGAACTGCTGGATCATCATGCCAAGCTATGGCTCTCTGGCACTGATCCAACTCAGGATAGAACGGAGGTAAAAGTTCTCATTCTGAGAATCTGCTAGCTCCTCTCTCAAGGAAGCTAGAACCTCCACCTGAGACAAGCAGGTCTCACACTCACTCTCTACTTGGACAGACTTCTCGGCTTTTAGCTTAATCAATTCCATTCTCAGAGACAGGCAGTTCTCACAGACAGTGGGTGGAACTGACAATGTCTCAAGCTCTAGCCTAGTCTGCTCAAGATCAGCTCTCAACCTCTCCAAATCACCCAACTGTTCATCGCCCTTGGATTTCAGCTCAGCTAAGACAGCTAGATGAGATGGGCAATCAACACAGGGTGCGACGACAGTGGCTTGAGCATCTTTCAGCTCCAGATGAGCGCTTTCAAGCTCAGTGGCCAAAGCATCCCTCTCATCAACCCTTTCTGTGTAACTAGACTTCAGAGTCGACAGGTCACACAGAAGCACCTCACACTTCGGGCACTCACTGCTATCACCCAAGCAAGGGGAAGAAGATAGACTCTCAATTCTGCCGTTGGCCACGACAAGCTCACTCTCTAACTCATCTATCCTCTTCTTAGCCCCCCTAAGCAGTTTTTCTCGATACTTCAACTCCTGACGATTGCTCTCAAGTAAATCAATGATTTCGCGCTCGTAAGATGATACCTTGTTGTCGTCGTCGGAGTCGTCGGAGGAGCTCTTTTCTTCCTTATCCCCAAGAGCCATTGAACAGAAGCTCTTGCGGGATCTTCGGCGCTGGTGTGAGCGGCTCTTCGGCTTGTCTCCGAAGGCCATGAAGCAGAGGCCCACCGGATCGTCCTTGTCCTTCCCCTTCCTGATGACGATCTCCTCATCGCTTGAACTTGATGAAGAGGAAGAAGACATGGACTGCTTGGAGTAGCTCTTCTCCATCTCGGCGAAGAAGGCCTTGTCGCGCTTCTTGTTCTCTCGCTGGTAGTCCTTCAGGGCCTTCTTGAAGAATCGGGTCTTCGGCTTGCCCTTGTTGAAGGATGAGCTCTCATGCTTGCCGGAGTCGTGGAAGCTGCCACCGGTGCCCTTCTTGTGTCCATTGAGCTTGGGGCAGTCGGCGATGAAGTGTCCTGGATCACCACACTCAAAGCATCCGGATTTTGTGCCGTGTCTTTTGAACATTCTCTTGTCATAGACACGACGCACCCGTTGTTAAACAGACACAAATCATCATCTCCCAAAGACTCAAGCTGGTCCTCAGTGATAGACATCAAAGAGAACCCATCACAGCTCACAACAGAGGGATCAACAGAAGGTGTAGCAAGGGCCAGGGATTTTGATCCAGAACCAGTGAGATTTGATCTCAACTGGATATCTACCTCAGTGGCCTTCAGCTTGCTAAATAACTCAGAAATGGTCAAGGTATCGTAAGAAGTGCTCTCAACGATAGAGGATACCTTGATCTCCCAGATCTTTGGGTCCAAAGTATGGAGAACCTTGAGCGCCTGCTCATGATCTGAGACTAACTGAGCACCCTCAGCCTTGTTGTCCCGAAGCTTGTTTATGATCGACTGAAAACGACCAAACAAAGCCTCAACAGATTCACCCGGCCTCTGTGTGAAATTCTCATATTCACGACGGTAGGTCTGATAGAGCCGAGCCTTGACCTGTGCTGTTCCCTCATGGTGTGCTTTGAGGGTAGCCCAGATCTCTCTCGCAGTGGAGAGATGACTCACACGCTCAAACTCAGTGGGACCTAAACCAAAAAATAGAATGTTCACAGCCTTACTGTTGCTCAGATGCTGAGCAATGATACCAGCAGTACCCTGCTTAGTAACTGGCAATATGACAAACATGGTGTGAACGCAAATATCCCAAATGTCTGAACCCTGGTTCATAAGATAGGCTCGCATGCGAGTCTTCCAATAATTATAGCCATAGGCTTCCAAGGACAGGACCTTGCCAGGAGACGTCATGGTCACTACTGGGGTTTAGAACCGGTTAAGGTATGGAAAAACCCTAACCTCGCTCTGATACCACTTGTAGGACCGAAAGTAGCGACCAGAGGGGGGGTGAATGGGCGCCTTAAAAAATTCTTTCGAATCAATGGCCTGTTCCCAATACCCAACGCACCTCAAAAGACTAAGCAGCAAAAATAAACAGATAGCCTAAGTCTAAAGGTATATAGCCTAGAAGCAACTGAGGTTAAACAGAGAAATACCAAAACAGTGCAACTAGGCAGATGGACAAAGCATACTAGACATGTCAGGCTAGACTTCTCAATGGAATGATCTAAGTATATATAAAGTGAGATGAGAAGTTACTGTTCAGATTTGTCTCCTGTTAGGAACTCGGCGAAGCCTGCTTCGCTGGACGAGGTCTGCTTCGGAGGTTGGTGTCGAAGTCTGCTTCGGAGGTTAGATGTGAAGCCGGCCGAAGGCTGTTGTGAAAATGCCGAAGGTGTTTTGGTCTAGCCTAGTTCGAAGTGGCAGGAAGCGAAGTATGCTTCGAAGCGAAGTATGACAAGGTCGGAGCCTGCTTCGACGTGTGTACTTCGAAGACAAGGCTTCGAACACAGCTTCGAACTAGCACACAGAGCGAACAACCTTCGAAATGAAAAACGAAGGCTGACACACGATAGAGAAGCCAAACCGAAGCCTATGCTCTACCTTCGAACAGAACACAACAAGGACCTTCGAAGAAGATAGAAGCAAAACACTGGGTGAAGTCTAACAGAAAAACAAGCTTCGAAGCAAACTTCGAAACCAGTCGATGTGTGGACTTCGAAGAGCTCGAGTCGGAGTACCTTCGCACAGACGTTCGAAGTACGAGACACTGTCGGTTCAAAAAGTACTTCGAAGCTATCAACTCAGGACACACGACGAAGTTCGAAGATCAGACGAAGCCTTTGAGTCGAAGCACAGCCTTCGAACAGCTTAAAATAGAAAATAACTTCGCAAGGATAGTCGAAGTATGTTTAGGCTAACAGACAGCACAGAAACATACTTGAAGCAAGCAATACGGAATGAAGTTGAAAACGAAGCCTCTGAAAAAGTCAGGTCGAAGCCTGCCTCACGGAGCTGAGGGACTTCGAACAAAGAGAGAAGTGGCTTCGCAGAAACAGTCAAAAAAGCATTCAATCCAGTCTACTTTGATCAAAAAGCTACGCTGGAAAAAGCAGAGCAGGTACTTGTGTACTGTTGCCACAGAAAAGTAGTACTACTTGCAACAGCAAGAACTAGTACTACTTGCGTGAAGAACACATGCTACAGAGACACATCCTCAGGAATAAAATCAACACAGCACAACAAACCAAAGCTTCTTGAATCAGAGGAATCAATGCACACGCCTCAACAAAGAACAAAAGATTCAATCTCACAGGGGCAAAGTAAATGCAAGGCAAAAAAGGAACGAACCAGTGCCTGGCGGCGCACACAGGAGAGAGAACATGAGAGACAAAATGACCCAATAGATTAAAAAGTGAATTCTGGAAGGGGTAGTCCAAACCCTAGGGATTGGGGCCCTATTTATAGGCTGCCCAACACTAGGAATATTCTACCAGCCCCTTAGGGTTTTACAGACTCAAGAATAAAGGAAAAGACTCTACTGCCCTTAGGTATTTTTACAGACACGACTGATTGACTGTGGGCCTAGAGTTACAGATGACTTATCCGGAAGCTAAGCTTTCATAGCGACTACGGCTTCTCTTCTGGACAGTCTGATACAGAATCAACGGTTGTCAGTTTTGCGCCGAAACTGACAAAGCCTCCACCGACTTTGCACCAGGTACCTGGATTGGGCCGGCCCGATTCCGCAGCTCTCTCAGCCCGGCAATCACTCACCGCCCGTGTACCTGAGTCAACCCTGGTCAACAGCCCAGTGGGTCTTCTACTGCTTCTGTCCCATGTACCCGGATTGGGCCAACCCGACTTCGCAGCCTCCTCTGCCCGACAGTCGCTTGCTGCCCGTGTACCTGAGTCACACGCGGCCCATGAAACAGCAGATCTCTTCTTTTTCTGTCCTCTTTGACTATCGTTGACAATGACTCATCACTTCTGGAGCCATGAGGCCCACGCTATTCAGCATGGCTCCTCACTATCTTTGACCAGACTCTCCTTAACTTTCATTGATTGTACGATATTCTTGGTGGGCTCTAGGCTTTACCAAATCTTGGCATCAACACATGTCCCCTCGTTTCAGAGCATTAAGTGCCTTATGATGCTTTGAAATTACCAGACATCATTATCCCCTGCCATCACGTCTTCTCGAAGTCTATCTGCACAATCCCGTTTTGTTTCTTTATCTTCGGCCATTTACATCTATGATGGACGTCGCCTAAAGCATTTACTTTTGACAGTGTCATACCAGTTTTTCCACCGAACGCCTTGAGTGGTCCCACCAACTCCATTGGGATTAGCCTGGCTCGACAATCGAAGAATTACCCTGGTCTATAAGTACTCAACTTTCTTCATTTCTTCCTTTCATGCTTTTTGCCCTCTACCTGTTGTTTACTTGCCACGAGTATTGTTTGATTCCCTCTCTTTTATGTTAGACCTGCACCTCGACGACACCGGAATGGCTACTCTCAATGTGATCCCTAAGGTAAGTTTTTATTCTCCGCGGCCCTTTCTTTATCTTTCATAGCTTCTTATCACATTTCTTTTCTTTCCCTTTCGTAGAACCTGCAGGATCAGATCCTAATCCCCATAGCCACTCATCCTTCTAGTTTCTTCCTGGGCCCTTTGGGCAACCCGGACCTTGTTGATTTAATAAATGCCGAAACTCGTAGATTCCCTTTCAAATGTTCCCCTATGCGTCCTTCTGATTGGGGCTATGGTTTCAATTCTTTTCCTTCTCCTATCCATGGCTGACGTGACTGGTATCTTAGGATATCAGCCAACTACCACCCCATTTGGGATGACATTGACATCGGTCACTTCATCGGCCTTTTCCTTGCTAAGCCGTATCTGAATGAGCCGATGCTACCCGCATCCTGTTACTTCTGGTCTGACGCCTTGAATGATTTTGTTTTTGGCCACGAGCCGATGAGTCCTTCTTTGCTTGATGTCCTATTTTTGACCTGTCTTGATATTGACTCACCGTCCAATCCCTTCTCCTTTCGTTTCCAACCATCCCATCACCTTAACATCACGCCAGCTGATAGATGAGACCGATATATCACGAGGCACAACAAGAAAATTGGTCTCGTAGATACTGTTGAACACATTGCTTTCCTGAACCTCTGGTTGGAAGAATTCATTTTTTGCATATCGACTCTGTCCCCGACTTTTGAATTTTGGTTTTTAGCTGAACAGCTTGCCGCCCATGTGCGGATCCCACTTGGTTGTTATCTCCTTGGAGCGACCTACCATCTTCTTCACCTCGTATTGGCCGACCTGTTGGATGGTAATGTCATCGGCCAACCTAGAGGTTCCTAGTGGTTCCTCCAGCTTTGGCTCAGTGTTTATACGGCCGATGTCATTGGAGGAATCCCCCTCAACCAATTGCAATTCCCGTCGATTTTCTAGAATCGGTCGTCCCCACTTATCGCTACTGCTCTTCCTTGGGTGAAGCATCAACATCCTTTCCTGCTTTCTCTTTATCCTCCGCGGCTTTGGCCATTTTCTTCAAGAGCTTCTACCTCTGGTTCTCCGACCGGACCATCTGGTTCCCCTTCGGACATTACTCGGAGTATGAACTCCCTCATCGGCTAGTTTTGCCTAATGTGTCCCGGGACGAAGAATCCCTTCGTATATTCTTAGACGAAACTTTTCCTTGATTGCTCCCTATTGATTTTACCGATGAACGTACTCATCGGACCTCCTATGAGTTTTACCACCCATCAGTCTTCTCCCGGCAATTAGGCTTCGGTCAACTCCTGCCCTATCTCTTTTTTGTTGGTCAGATTCGAACCCACGGGAGAGTTACGAGTGCCTCGGAGTGGGATCGCCTTTCCCACATGACCGATGGGATCCCTATCAGAGACATCACTTCTTGGATGACCTATCGGGTGACTTCCATCGCCTTCCACCGATGGTGGGGTGAGTTGAAGCAACATGTGTTCAACCGTTCCTCATTGATTTATTGGGAGTGGCTTCACCCAGATGACGCTAACGCATGACCCGAGCGAAATGCTTCGGCTCCCCTTTCCATCTGTCCCTACTATATTCCTTCTATTTTACCTGATTAACCTCGCCTCTTGCAGGACGACGATCAAGATTCCCCCCTGATGACCTCTAGCGGTCGGCCGATACAATATGAGTCGGTATCGACCACTATGAATTTGAGTACCAGCGCCTCAACTCCTGATGGGGGATTGGTCCCGATCTTCCTCTAGGTAAAGGATAACTTGGGTTGGTGGAGAATCTCGACGTTGGCGATCCAAGGCTCCGGTCCGGCGGATCCAAACCTTGCAATCGTTACACCACTGTCTCCGTTGGTTATCAACCACGCAGAACGCGATTGACCTCGCCACGAAGGCTAATTCCTGCAAGCGAACCCAAGAACACAAGCAAGAACAGGAAGGATACAAGTCGAATGCCAAATCACAGACAAACGATGATAAGGTGAGGTTTCACAAACGCCAATGCAGCAGCCAATCGGTCTGGTGCAAGAGGCGGGATCTAAACACAACAGTGTAGATGCAAACAAAGCAAAACCTAACCCTAAAGGCGGCTGGAGTGAATATATAGGGCGTGGGCAGCCTGTGGAAGGTGAACAGACTTGGGCTGTGGGCTAGAAGGCGAACAGACTCAGACTATGGCCCAACACGGCCCAGTTCTGTTACGCAGGACTGTTTTAAACACACAGGTAGACTCGAGACTCCAAATGCGACGAAACCAACGGCAAACGATCCGTCTTCTCCTTAGCTTTCCAAAAAGTCCAAGAACGCACCAATCGGACTTCGTATGAGGAAGTTATGCCCATTTTGGTGCATGGTGGTCGATGTAGTCCGAACCAGCGAATTCTTGACTTCAAAACATCCGTGCGACTCCGTCTTCAACTCCAACTCTTCTATTCCATCTCCCATGTTCCTAAGCAACAAAATATCACTAGTATTCAGTAGCATCCCATCCAAACAAATATTAACATAGTTGCTAAGGAAAGAATTAACCTCATGGTTCAAGCGACGGGCACGGGTGCGTGCGATTGGTCCTTGTAGTTGGATTGTAGGTGGAGGCTCCATGTGTGTATCATGTGAAGTGATGTCCTCATCATCCTCCCCCTCTTGAATTGGAGTCGTCCTCGACTCAAGCTCATCGTCAGCTCCCAAATAGGGTTTTAAATCATCAGCACGGGGCATCAATTTAAACTTTCTCAAATCAGGAAAACGATCCTTGCGCAAGTACAACCAAACAAGATCTCCTGGTTTGAAAAACATCTTCTTTCTTCCTTTATTTGTCTTTTGAGCAAAATAGCGTGCCTTCTTTTCTATAACTTCCTTGGTCTTCAGATGCATAGCTTTCACAAACTCTGCACGCATAGTTGCCTCCATGTTTGCTCTCTCTTGAAAAGGAAGTGGCAGCAAATCAAGTGGTGTGATTGGCATAAAACCATACACCACTTCAGACGGGCATAATTGTGTTGTTGAGTGGACAGCTCTATTGTATGCAAATTCAACATGTGGAAGACAGTCCTCCCATTCTTTCAAGTTCTTCTTAATCATTGTTCGCAGCAACATGGAGAGTGTACGGTTTACCACCTCTGTTTGACCTTCAGTTTGCGGGTGACAAGTTGTTGAAAATAGCAATTTTGTGCCAAGCTTGGCCCACATTGTCTTCCAAAAGTAACTCATAAACTTCACATCATGATCTGAAACAATGGCTCTAGGCATCCCGTGCAATCTCACAATTTCCCTAAAAAATAAATCAGCAATATGTGAAGCATCGTCGGTCTTGTGACAGGGAAAAAATTGTGCCATTTTAGAAAACCTATCCACTCTTACAAATATGGATTCTCTCCCCCTCTTTGACCTAGGCAATCCCACAATAAAGTCCATGCTAATATCTTCCCAAGGTGCACTAGAAATAGGAAGTGGAGTATACAAACCATATGGGTTAAGTTTGGACTTAGCTTTATGGTATGTGGCACAACGCTGCACAAATCGTTCAACATCTCTCCGCATCTTTAGCCAATAAAAATTATTGGACAGCAGGGCCAAAGTCTTTTCTCTCCCAAAATGTCCCATTAATCCACCGCCATGTGATTACTGCAACAACAGCAAACGTACAGACGAATCTGGAACACATAGCTTGTTAGCATGGAACAAGAACCCGTCATAAACATGAAATTTTTTCCATCCATTCCCATCATTACATTTAGTGAATGGTTCAGCAAATTCTTTATCTACAACATACAAATCTTTCAAACTTTCCAAATCTGGAACGTTGATATCAAGTTGAGATAAAAGAACAATCCTACGAGACAATGCATCAGCAACCACATTTTCTTTGCCATTCTTGTATTTCACAATGTATGGGAAAGATTCAATAAATTCAACCCATTTAACATGTCTACGATTCAGTTTAGCTTGCCCTCTCAAATATTTGAGTGTGTCATGATCAGAATGTATAATAAACTCCTTAGGCAAAAGGTAATGTCGCCAAGTTTCAAGCACACGCACTAAGGCAAATAATTCCTTATCATAGGTGGAATAATTCAACTGTGGACCATGAAATTTCTCACTAAAATAGGTCACGGGTTTACCTCCTTGTAGCAGCACATCTCCTATTCCAAAATCACCACCATCACATTCTAACTCAAAAGGCTTACTGGAGTCGGGTAGCTGAAGTAGAGGTGCACGTGTAAGGCGATCCTTGAGTGTGGCCAAAGCTTGTTCTTGTGCTGGCTCCCAAGTAGAAGTAACTCCCTTCTTGGTCAACTCAGGTAAAGGGCCGGCTATGGTGCTGAAATCTTTCACAAAACGCCGGTAGAAACCTGCAAGACCAAGAAAACTACGTACTGCAAGGTTAGTTTTAGTTGCATGCATGACACGTCCTTTTAGATTAATAACTTGTGATGAGGAAGGAGAAACAACTTTGTCTTTATGTTGCCTCGAAAGTGTTTTAGGTACTTGCTGATTTTCAGAAAGTTGTTTGCTCTTTTGTGCGTCCCTAGCACGTTTTTCTTGTTCAAATTTCACAATTTCAGCAGGAGTCATAGGAAGCAATGTAACTTTCTTTCCTTTATACATAAATGTGTACTTATTGCTCCTACCATGGTGTGTAGCATCAGTATCATATACCCAAGGTCTACCAAGTAATAGAGAACATGCTTGCATTGGTACTACATCAAATTCAGCAACTCCGAAGTATGTACCAATGGAAAATTCGATGTGAGCAGTTTGTGTTACCATGACCTTACCGCTATTGTTGAACCATTGCACGTGGTAAGGGTGTGGATGTGCACGTGTGGGAAGTTGAAGCTTAGTTACCACGTCGAGGCTCACCAAATTGTTGCAACTACCGCTGTGGATGATGACACGCACACGACGGTCATTGACGACGAAGAAGGTCTGAAACAGATTGTTCCGTTGTGACTGGTCGTCCTGGTCCATGTGAGTGCTCAAGTCACGTTGTACAATAAGTGCTGCCATGTTAGAGAAAAGACAAAGCAACAAAGAATAATCCTTATGTAAAACAGCTAGGTGGGGTGGTGGATATGTGGTGGAAACAATCCGTCAAGCACCTTACCCTCGCTTGCAAGTGTTCTTACCACGCCGCAGTGAGGTCACCGGCCTACAGGCGATGAACCAAGTGGAGGGTGGTGTACAATTGCAAGAAATGAACCTGTCCTGACCAAGAGAAAGGTGTAGCTTGGAAGGCAAAGTGAGTAGCAAGGATTGGCGATAGTAATAACAGTTAAACCAAGTTCAATAAGTGTTCCCTAGTACTCGTCAAAGTTGCTGGCCTTAGTGCTCCCAAGGTGAAAATTCAAGCAATAGAGGGAAACTATGTGCCCAAAACTCAAATGGAAGCAACACAGGCCAAATTCAGCTCTCTGCAGATCGGACAAGAGATCGGACAAGGGATCGGACAAAGGATCTGTTACTGCCGCTGATAACTCTATTACTACCGCTGATCGGACAAGAGTTCGGACAAGAGATCGGACAAGCAGAATCTGTTACTGCCGCTGATAACTCTGTTACTACCGCTGATCGGACAAGAGTTCGGACAAGAGATCGGACAAGCAGAATCTGTTACTGCCGCCGATAATGCTGTTATTGCCGAATCTGTTACTGCCGCTGAGAATTCTGTTACTACCGTTTCTTCTTTTTTCTCTCTCTCTTTTTTTTTCACTCTATTTTTTTTGAACAAGGATGACCAGAGATGCAACCACAAAAATTGGCACCTACAACTGAGGTGGGATGTGGCTCACAAAAATTCAAACAAGTTCGCTGTCCGGCGAGCAAAAACTTTGACCAATTTTTTTCTTTATCTTCCTGATTTTTTTGGCGATTTTGGTGAGGGCTAACAGGAGAACCTGTTAGGGTACCCACCCAAATTGGGTCAGGAACACGCTCAAAAAATTTCAGATTTTTCTGCCAAAAGAGCGAAAAGTTATGCCTGTTTTACTGAAGGGGGGTCACAAAGAGTAGATGTGGAAAACAAATAAGGATGCGGAAGGGGGGGTTTCGGGTGGCGAAATTTTTGAGACACAAGAACAACTACTACTCAAACGACACAGAGGGATGACTAAACCAGCAACAAGACTCGACCAAGAACACGAACTCAACAAAGTTAAAACTGAAATTAAAATCGCAAGGCACAAAGGGGTTCTCGGTGGGGAATTTTTTTTGGTGCGGTTTTCTGGACTCTAGGTAAAAACAAAAGAAGATCGAGATTACCTAACGGGAAAACTGAGCTCTGATACCAACTGATGGGGGATTGGTCCCGATCTTCCGCTAGGTAAAGGATAACTTGGGTTGGTGGAGAATCTCGACGTTGGCGATCCAAGGCTCCGGTCCGGCGGATCCGAACCTTGCAATCGTTACACCACTGTCTCCGTTGGTTATCAACCACGCAGAACGCGATTGACCTCGCCACGAAGGCTAATTCCTGCAAGCGAACCCAAGAACACAAGCAAGAACAGGAAGGATACAAGTCGAATGCCAAATCACAGACAAACGATGATAAGGTGAGGTTTCACAAACGCCAATGCAGCAGCCAATCGGTCCGGTGCAAGAGGCGGGATCTAAACACAACAGTGTAGATGCAAACAAAGCAAAACCTAACCCTAAAGGCGGCAGGAGTGAATATATAGGGCGTGGGCAGCCTGTGGAAGGTGAACAGACTTGGGCTGTGGGCTAGAAGGCGAACAGACTCAGACTATGGCCCAACACGGCCCAGTTCTGTCACGCAGGACTGTTTTAAACACACAGGTAGACTCGAGACTCCAAATGCGACGAAACCAACGGCAAACGATCCGTCTTCTCCTTAGCTTTCCAAAAAGTCCAAGAACGTGCCAATCGGACTTCGTATGAGGAAGTTATGCCCATTTTGGTGCATGGTGGTCGATGTAGTCCGAACCAGCGAATTCTTGACTTCAAAACATCCGTGCGACTCCGTCTTCAACTCCAACTCTTCTATTCCATCTACCATGTTCCTAAGCAACAAAATATCACTAGTATTCAGTAGCATCCCATCCAAACAAATATTAACATAGTTGCTAAGGAAAGAATTAACCTCATGGTTCAAGCGACGGGCACGGGTGCGTGCGATTGGTCCTTGTAGTTGGATTGTAGGTGGAGGCTCCATGTGTGTATCATGTGAAGTGATGTCCTCATCAACTCCCATAGTGTGGGTGAATAGAAGGCGGCTCAAGATCGTTGAACGTGTTGAGAAACTCCGATCGACTGTTGGCAGAGGAGGCTGATCTAGATGTGAAGCCGAAGTGAGCCCGCTAGGTAGTTTTCTTGAGTTTGTATAATACATTTTCATTGTAATCTAGAAGATTGAATATATTGCTAACTCCATATGATTTTGTTTTGAGTTTCGTGCTCTTGGCATACGATGATTATGCATCGGACGTATGAAGGTGATACCACTGATATCGGTTTTTTTGGCGCGTAGATTCCTTGGCGTTTATCCAAATGCTTGGGAAGTATTTCTTCAGATATTTCCCATTGAATGCTTTCCTGAATACTTCTTCGTCTAGTCCTTCAAGCAAATAGGCGTTGCCGGGCACCACTCGATGTATCCGAAATGGTCCCTCCCAATTTTGGGACCACTTACCGAGCCGATTGCCTTTAGACCCGATCGGTAGGATAAGTTTCCATACGAGCTCTCCTTGTTCAAATGATTTCAGCACCACCTTCTTATTATAGAACCTAGCAACCATTGCTTTGCTTTCTTCGACTTTTTCGAGGGCTCTCAATCGGATATGTGCTAGATCATCTACACCATCCATTATCAGATTATAATAATCATCGGTTGTGAGTTGGTCTAGTAATGTGATCCTTCTTGAGCCGATGTTATTCTCCCATGGTAATACTACTTCATGTCCATAGACTAACTGATATGGTGGCACTTGAGTGGATCCATGATGTGCCATCCGATAAGCCCATTGTGCTTTCGATAAGGACTGATGCAAACACCTTGGCTGTTCATTGATCTTACACTTTATTAACTTGATCAAATTCTTATTGGATGCTTCTGTTTGACCATTAGCCTGTGCGTAATACGACGATGAATTTAAGAGCTTGATCCCCATATCGGCTGCGAATTGCTGAAATTCCTCTAACACAAAAATTGTCCCTTGATCCATGGTGATGGTCTATGGGATTCCAAACCGATATATTATGTGTTCCCTGATGAATTTGATGGCATCGACAATGTGACTTTCTTGAGCGGAATGACCTCTACCTATAGTTGGCCAAAAATAACCCGCTCTCCAAAGAAACCACTTAATTTTCTGGGCTGACTGGTGTGTCTCGCATATGTAATCATGTACCTCACACATCACCACTTTATCTTCTTCGATGCTTATGCACTTGAGGATAACCCCATTGGTCGTCCGATGGTATAAGTCTTCGCCGAGCAGGACATATCTTGTCATTTGGTACTTGAGTTTTCTTGGCGCCGATATCGAAGGGTTCTTCAAATAATTGATGATGTCATACCTCCAATCATCGGTTTCTATTTCCGCGATTTCCACCTCAATCGATCTGGCCATCGGCTTGTATCCTAACGTCGTTTGGGCCAAATCGTTTGCCTCCGAATTTTGCTCTCTTGGGATGTGAGTGAAGTCTACGCTTCGGAAACTTCTTATTATAGTCTGGCATCGATCATGGTATTCTCTTAATACGTCATCCTTGCATTCGTACTCATTTGACAATTGTCTCATAATCAACAGAGAATCCCCGAGAGTTTCCACTGTATCGACACCCACTTCTTACAATAACTGCAATCCTTTCAACACTACTTCATACTCATCCTGATTGTTGGTGGAGAATGGCTTGATGGTGTAGGAAAACTCAAATGATGCCCCTCGAGGGGAGATGATCACTAGGCCGATACCGCATTCATGCTGGAATATTGATCCATCAAAGAACAACGTACATAGTGCTCGCTCCACATGAGTTACCGTCTCGTCCTTGTGCTGAACTATGAAACCGACTATCCCTTGCCCTTTTATTGCTTTAGCCGATTCATATCTGAGATCAAATTCGATTAGAGCGAGGACCCATTTTCTGATATGTCCCTTTAATACTAGGGCCGATAGCATATATTTGATGACATCGACCTTACACACTATGGTGCACTCCGTCGAGAGCAGATAATGTCTCAACTTGGTGCATGCGAAGTATAAACATAAACAGAGCTTCTCCACTGCCGGGTATCAGGTCTCGACATCTAGAAGCCTCCCACTGAGAAAGAAAATCACCCTTCCCTTCCTATCGACTTCTTGAATCAGAACTGCGCCGATGGCGTCATCGTCGGCTAACAAATATAACTTGAATGGAGCCCCCTTCTATGGCGACATTAGTATTGGTGGTGAACTTAGGTACTCTTTGATTTCGTCAAATGCTCTCTGCTACTTATCTCTCCATGCAAATTCCTGACCAGGTTTCAACTTTAACAACAGAGTGAATGGCTCTATCTTCTTCGAGAGGTTCACTATGAACCTTCTGACAAAATTTATCTTCCCGATCAATGACTGCAATTTAGTTTTATCGGTAGGTGGTTGGGTGTTCTTGATGGCCTCGATACTACGCTGACTGATCTCGATCACTCTTTCATGCATAATAAAGCCCATGAACTTCCCCGCCGATACACCAAAGGCACACTTTTTAGGATTCATCTTTAATATGTATTTCCAAACCCTCTCTAGAACTTGACGTAGATCGGCCACATGATCTTGAATGCTGCTTGGTTTTACCACGACGTTATCAATGTATATTTCAACTAACAGGCCAATCAAATTGTGAAAAATATAGTTCATGACTCTATGGTAAGTTGCTCTAGCATTTTTTAAGTCGAAGGTCATCACTGCCCACTCATACAACCCATTGGCGCCTGGACACCAGAAGGCTGTCTTGTGGATATCTTCATCAACCATGAAAATTTGATTATAGTCTATGTTCCCATCCATGAAGTTGATGATCTTGTGGCCTGATGTAGCATCCACCAACAAATCCGCGATCAACATTAGGTACTCATCTTTCGGGGTCGCCTTATTTAGATCTCTGAAATCAACACATATTCTAAGCTTCCCGCTTTTCTTCCACAATGGCACAATATTTGACACCCATTCTGCATATCAGCGCAGTCTTATGAATCCTGCGTCATACAACCTTGTTACCTCGGCCTTGATATCTGGGTATACCTATGCTTTGAATCGCCGAGGTGACTACTTGAACGGCCGATATCCTTGTTTTATTGGCAGCCGATGTTCTACGAGATCGATCGGCTTAAGCCTGGCATCTCATGTACTCCCATGCAAAATAATTCCGATATTCCCATAGCAACGTGATTAGTTCACTCTTTATCTCATCGGAAAGTTGAGCACTTACGAAGGTTGGCCTTGGCCTGTCACTGGGTCCGATGTCTACTTCTTGAAGTTCATCGGCCGGGGCGAAACCTTGGTTGAGTTTACCCTTCGTTTCATCGATGTCGTCTTCATAGGGTGAACTTGGGATGTTTACTGTGGATTGGTCCAACCCCGCCATCTGTTACTCCAATGGTGTTACTGTTATGAGTATCGTCTGACCGACAGGCGAAGTCTGGTGTCCCACTGGGCATGCCAAAAAACGTGTTGGTGTGTTTTTTGGTCACACTTTGACACACGCGCGGCCTGGGAGATCTTCTTAACTCCAGTGCAGGTCCAACATTCTTAGAAAAAAGGGAAAATTACTCACATGCCATTATAATTTTCAAAAATTACCTACATGCCACTATCAATGACTGTGGTGGCTTCCAACTGTTAGTGACACAACAATGGCATATTGGCAAACCATGAAAATTGTAATGGCACAGAAAAAATTAACCCTAGAAAAAAGGGTTTAAGGCGTGCCAATCAGTTTGACCCTGCAGCTAATAAGGAAACAAAGAGAATAATATCAGTAGCATAGCCTATCTGCTATCGAGCTGATGAACGCAATGGGGATAGGATAATCGTGGACTATTATGCCGATTGGCCATAGGGTCGATGACCACACGTGAAGCGATCGGGCGAGCACACCATTAGGCGATGAGATGGACAGTTTGCATGTATGGGACGATGATGTCTTTTCCAATGGCGAATAAGATGTAGCATTGATTGAAGATAACCCATCGACTTGTACTCTGACAGAAATAAATAAAACGTACCAGATAACGTCTATATCATGAAAATCATCACAATATCTAGACCAGACCTAACCAAGACAGTAGCTAATCAAGATGATCTTAATAATATGTCAAAGTATCGAGCATGCTTTATTTATATGAACAGTATATAGCATGAAAAATATATAATAGCAAGAGAAGTCAGACCTAACCGATGAAGCCTCAAACTAACACACCTAGATCACATCAATCTAAGAGATCAGTCTGATGCAGCCTTAGACCTAGCTAATATACTGAGATAAACGGACAATCGTATTGTTTCAATGTTCACCTCAGGAGATCAAATCAATGCAGCCGTAAGGATATCGACCTAGTCGGTATTGTCATCGGGGGTGGCGGGACTCACCTCTTCGCCGAAGATCGAAATGATGCAGACTAGCTCCGAGTTGCGAAGCCCTGTGAGATTAACCTTGAAAAGTCAAGGGTGGAACTCAGCATCTAAAAATTTTAGTCAACGCGGGTGACTACAAATGTACTCAGCAAGTTATAGAAATGCACATAATGCAAGGGTAATAACAAAGAACATGCATATGACTTGTTTTGCAAAAAAGCACATTTTGTAGTGAGCTATTACAGTGAGCACATTTGTTTAATAGTGGAAAGATAATACCATTTCTATCCACTACCTCGAGTAGCACACCTGTGCTAACTCGCACACTCTCACCTTAGTCCTAAACCACACACGACGCACAGTAACCCCGTGAACAATCAACTTTGTAGTCAGTTCTAAGACAAGACCCAAAACTCATAGAGTTAATTAAGTTCAGATCATTTGACTAACTACGGAGAACATCACTTGGCTCGCCCATAACCATGGGCATGGTTTTTTTCGAAAAGGTTATACTCTGATCAGATGTGTACAACTTTACCCACAAGGCACGAACCCAGTGTGGACCAAAATACCACCACGATACTTTGACCAAGTTCATGCCAAAACCATCATATGGTCCGGCTCAACATGAGGACAACCACACTAGGTTTTATCGATGCTCCACTTGAATCTAACCCGTAATAGCATATGTAGATTTCGATTGGCATACATAGACCATCTTTTGTGTCTCATCCGTACAAGTAATCCAAGGTAGCCCCTCCACGATGAACTTGCCTCCTCCGCTTGGCGCATCATGTTGAAACAACCCATACTCCAGATTAGGTCTTACCAACTAGACTTGCGGTTACTACGGAAATGCTTTGCAACAGATCCCACAGACCGGTACTTATGATGCCCCGGGTGTGACCAACCAATGTCCTAGCTTGCACCCGGAACCCACCATACTAATAACTTAACCATTTTCCATAAACTTTGCCTCATTTTAGAATAACAACAAAATGAAATATATCAAACTAAATAACACTACATTTACATAGAGCACTAACTAATAAACTTTATAAAGAGACAAGGGAAAATAGATCAAAAGCATAAATTGGGTTATACATTGGGGACAAGGGATCTAATTAAATATAAACTATAGGTTTAATTGGACTAATGCAATTAATCCTATGGATTATGACAATTAATAATTGTAAAACATGGGTTCAAATGTGAAAGATATAAATTTTGAAAGATTTAAGTATTTTCTAGAATTATTTTTGAACTGAAAAAGGCACGGGTTCATGGTGAACCGAGTCCACCTTGAACTAGGTGGCAAGCTACGGACCAAACTGGTGCGCTACCGCGGGATCACGATCGGGCAGTTCTGATTTAATGAAGATCAGATTGCTGAAAGAGGCACGAAATTATATGAAAACGGATGATCGAGATTGAATGATACCGGTTTATGGGAGGTCAAACAGATCAAGACGGTTGATTCAGTGTTTTAATCTGGACCGCACATGTTAGATCGGATGGTGGAGAACTGATCTGGCACATAGGAAATAGAACAATGTGCTTTCTTCTTCGGTGGCGGTGGGCGCATGGCGGTGTACAGTGGCGGATCAAGGGCCAGGCTTCAACAGGCTCTAGCCTACCCTCCGATTTTTGCAAAAAAGGTATAGATCATAGTTTTAAATCTGCAATCGGCGAGATGCGACAGAGAGAAAAATGGTGGCGTCTGGAGGAAGAAGAAGACTGGGCGGCGGGCGTTGGTTGCCTGGCTCCCTACGTAACATGGGCTTTTCAATGGTTGGGGCGTTGTGTCTTTCAATTTTTTAGATGGTTGCTTGGCCCATTTGGCCCGAGATTTTTAGCTAGCCAAACAGTACGCTACGATGAATCGCTAGGGCTTCGGTCGCTTCCACAGTTCCACTCATTCCGCACATGACACACAGGCGCAACAAACAAGTGTGGGGCTCTGGGTGTCTCCGCGTCTAGGCTCTAGCGGCGGCCGAGCGACAGCCGACGAGCGCTGGAGTGCAGTCGAGTCAGGCAGCAGCTACACGCTACCACGCTGGCACGCAGGCTGCGGCAGTGCGCTCCTGCGTTGTGCGCAGGCGGCAACAAGTAGCAGCCGATCGCCCGACCATCCCCATTCCCCATGGCCCCATACTTACATGTACATCCATCATTCATGAGTAGTTTTATGTGAGTATGTTTAGTTTAATTTGTTGATAGATTTAGAATGGAGAAGAAAACAACATTGTTTAATTATTTTATAAACCATTTAAGTGATACCCCTCCAACCGATGAGAGCATAAATACACTAAAGAGATATCAAGCAGAATTTAATCCTAATAAAATTTTTGCCGATTTCTACCAATAGATAATTATGATCCTGAAACTAGAAATGAAGTGAGGAGGACATATTTATTGAATGGTCTAATCAAAACAACTAGACAAATTTTATTTAAATTGTATGGATTGATGCTTCAACTTTAAATCTATCCTACCCTTCATTTGCCATTGGTGGTGTATCTAGCGGTGACAACGATGCCCTAGGAAATAAAACAAATATCAAAAATGAAATCAGGATAGCGAATGGAATACGGTCATACCAGACAGACTGGTCGACGGTGAGCAGATGCGGCCAGCGGCGAGTGATGGTGGCAAAGAACGTCCGGGTCAATGATGGCGAAGGTGTTCCGATGGCCGGAAGCTTGATCGGAGGTTGGGCCGAGGTAGATAGGGCTACTGCGGACCCGATGGTGTTCACGGCAAGGCGAGATACAGTCTCCGGCGACGAGAAACGGTAGCTGGAGAGGCGAACAGAGGTGGTGGAGTGGGTGTCGCGCGTGGCAGCCTAGCGGTGTAGGCAAATCAGGGAAACAGAGGAGCAGTGCGCAAGGCTGTGGCTTAAATAGGGGAGGAGAAGCTAGAGATAAGGATGAGTTGTTAGGGCTTACCGAAAAAATGGGGCGGCCTGCGGTTGAGGACGCAGAAACAAAACACCTGACGCTTGGGGATTTTCCTACGAGGAAGATGGATCTGATATGCGGGGCCAAAGAGGCGGCGGCTCAGGCGCGGAGTGCAAGGCGCATACGCGGGCTGTAGGCGGGCGTGCATGCAGGCGGCAGGTGCAGGGGCGGGGCCTACGGCGCGGGGTGAACACGCGGCGCACGCGTCGCGTGAGCGAGCGGCTGGACGCGGGCGCAGTGCATGCATGCGCGGCTCGGCGCAGGAGACTGCAACATACGCGGGCCCACGTGCAGAGAGAGAACGATGGCCAAGCTGAATTGGTTTTTTATTTAAATAAATACTGAAATGCTATTTTATTTATATTTACTCCTGTAGTTATAAAAATCCTAAAAATCAAAAGAAAAATCCTAGTGCTTATTCTTGACTTAGAAAATTTATCAAAATTTTCCAAACCAAAATTTAAATTCTTTCTTGAGATTTTAATTTTTCATTATTTCAATCATTTTATTATTCAAACTCAATTTATTTATTTAAAATTTTTGTTTTCTTCAATTTATTTATTTTTAAACTGAGGGTGTTACAAAAATTCTTATAAATATTACCCCTCCATTCAATATACAACCACTTCTACTATACAAATTTATCCCAAATATTACAACTTTTAACCCCCAAAGTAAATATTTCTTCCAATCTTTCCGGAATACCCCTATCGATACTAGTTATTCTATTAAAGTGGGTCCCATGTCCTACCTATTTTTAAATATTAATGAAAGATAGTAATATCTTTTTACTCATTTTTTTAATATCAGTGTTAAAGCATAAAAATGACTATATATCACAACGAAGAGAGGAGATGATTTATAATGATTCTCGGTGAATTTAGAATTCAAATTTTAGCTGATGTACTAGTTTGATTTTGATGTGCATCCAACTTTTCGGTCGGGAGGCAGCGGCAGCCGGCAGGTGCACCACCGACCTACACAGTGTACAGGGTTGGCAATTACTCTTGACAGCAATGTCCTTTGATCAACCATCAACTGTTGCATGAATTGTTGATACTGGATCGAGCGAATTCAACTCATGATTGGATTAGCCGAATGGATAATTAGATTCTTTGATACGATAGTTTAAGGGTATAAACAAACAAATGTAATATTAAAAATTGATATTTAATTTCTTTGATAATTTTTATATACAAAAATTATGCTTAAACTACACCACCATCGAACAGTTTGAAAAGTGTGCGTGGTAGTCCGTCCAGCTGATAATTTTCTGATTGGCGGTTTAGAAGAGGTTCTTTATTGAACACTTTGTTATGATTTGGAAGAAAAGAATCAATGTTCCTCTGTGTTTATTGATGTGTATTTATAGTTTGCCAAAGGGTGGCGGTTTACAAATGGAAAAGGATGCGTCGGTTCGTCGTGTCTCTTCGGAAAAGATGGCTCTTCCGAAAAGAACGGTGAACTAACCGCCTAATTTACATTAATCTAAGACTAATTAGATTACTAAAGTTAATCTTCAACACTCCCCTTGATCAATTTGTCTTTGATTATGATGTAAACTTCATCTTAAATCATCTTGAAATTCTATCTTGAAAACTTCTCTAAAAACTTCGGTGGGGAAACCGGGTGAAATGGCAACTTTCTTGTATCGCTATCGCCTCATCAAAAACCTATTATAAGAAATTTGATAGAAAATCATTAAGTGAAAAATACAATATGATGCTTAGATTAGGTTATATATCAGGTGGATACTCCCTCTGATTCTTGCAAATCTTTTAATCATCGCATGCCAATTCCATGAACATATTTCTGGAATGTTGAATTCGGCAAGGATTTTGTAAATAAATATGCGAGGTTATCACATGATTTGGTTTGCAAGATTTTATCTCTCCACTTTGTTGAAGCTCATGAGGATAAAATAATTTTGGTGCAATGTGCTTTGTAATATTGCTTTTGATATAACCTGTTTGCATCTGTGTAACACAAGCAACATTATCTTCGTAGATAATAGTTGGGGATTCGATAGAATCCTTACCACACGATTGTTGTATGTGGTTTATCATTCTACTAAGCCATACACATTCTCTTGATGCTTCGTATAAGGCTATTATTTTAGAATGATTGATGGAAGTTGCTACTAAAGTCTGTTTAGAAGACTTCCATGAAATGGTCGTTCCACCATATAGGAATACAAAACCCATTTGCAATCTGTCATTGTGAGGATCAGACATGTAGCCAGCATCAGTGTATCCAATCATATTGTGGTCTTGGTTTCCTTGGAAACTAAAGTGTAGACCTAAGTCTTTCGTACCTTGGAGATATCAAAGAACTTGCTTTCCCGTCCAATGGCGTTTAGTTGGAGAAGTGCTATGTCTTGCTAATAGATTTACAACAAATGTGATATCAGGCCTGGTGCAATTTGCTAAATACATTAATGCTCCAACGTCACTGAGATATGGGTATTCAGAACCCAATATCTCTTCTCCATCTTCCTTTGGTTTGAATCGATCTTTCTCTACGTCTAGAGATCGAACCACCATAAGAGTTTTGGATGGATAAGATTTAATCATGTTGATTTTCTCTAAGACCTTTTGGATACAAATTGAGAAACCAAGGGTGGTTTTGGTCTGGATGATGAGTGATTGAAAATGATGAGTGTCTGGGCGAGAGTGGTCGAGAGTATGTGGAGTGCATCGAGGGTTTCGATGTCGAGTGAAAAAGTACTGCCGAGGGTTTCGGCAGTGCGTTTCATTCTTGTTTTGGCTTCTCTTATTTGTGTAGGGTGGAGATGCTGACCGACTGTCAACGGCGGGTGATCGAGGGTCGAGCGGGGAGCTTGATGCCGAGTATCAGGGAGGCCGGGCGAAGTTAGGGAAGATCTCAAGAGTGCACGAAGAGACGGAGCGAAACTCGGACGGACGGCTGACTGCGACAGCGTGTCGACCGTGTTCGCGAGAGGGAGGCCAGGACAAGCATTCGCGCGTCTCGAGGGGATCGAGAGTGGAAGTGGCTTGCTGATGCTCAGAGTCGCGAATCGGTGTCACAAGTCGAGGAGCTGAAAAGGCTTTGTCGGTTTTTGCTGAAAACCGTCTAAACATTTACTGTTTTTACTATTTCAATAAAACAATATCAAAGTGGTAGTTTAAATTTTTAGTGTCTCAGTGTGTACTTTTAGAGTATTTTTGGAGTACAAATATTCTGAAAATATTCTAAAGAGGGTCATTTGTAATTTTCTAGAGTAATTAGGGTTTTTCTAATTGTAATTTTCAGTTTGTAAATTGTGTCTTTTCTAGGGGGCTTAGTGCAAAAAGAGCCTTCTAGAAACATGGAGTGGTTGGGATAAATATCCCCCTCCATGGCTGTCATCCTTGGGGGGAAAAGAGTCCAGAATTTTCGAATTGAGAACATCCAGCACATTTCGATCAAACACAGACAGCAATTTCGTTTTCCTCCTCTTGCTCAGCTTTTCCTCTCTGCTCCAGCGATGTGGAACTAATCAGGAACAGTACGTAGTTTTTCTTGCCGGACCGGCTACAGCGGCTGAAGCGCAAACCAGCGCCAGAGCTTGAGGATTTGCTATAGCTGACAAAGTTGTTCATCTCTGATTTCTACAGAATCCAGCAAAGAGACAAAGTAAGTTTTCATCTATTTCTCCTGAAATTTAGATGAGATGAATCATGTGTGTTAAAGATATACTTCAGTGATTAGCTTGATCCACTCTGGTTTTGTTTTCTTCTTGAGTCTGTGTAGTGTTCTCCTGAAATTTATGAATGAGTTCTTCAAGGTATAGTCTGTTTTACAATCTGATTATGATTTAGCTTGGCAAATCTTTGAAAGGTTGGTTCTCTGAATTAAGTTTCTCAAAATTAATTCTGAAACAGATTTGTACTGCTTTTGTCTCAAATTGTTTTGATTGAAAGTTTTGCTAAGATGGAGAGTAAGTGATCAGAAGATATGTTTCCTGGTTTGAATCTGATCTGTTTCAGTAGTAGCTTATAGTCTTCAGTATCTAAAGTCTGCTTCCAAATCTGAAGTATTATTCTGGTCTTGCTTGTTCAGTCTTGAAGTTGTACCTCTTGAATTTCACAAGATGCATTGGAAAACTCTAGAGTGTTTGAATCAAAGCTGACTGAGAATAGTTTAATTGTTTATGTTCAGTATTGCTGCATAAAGGAAGTTATCAAATTGATTCACACTCCTCTCATCTATTGTTTTCTCCTGAATCAGCATTTTGACTTATATGAAAAATTCCTTACAATGAATAGTGTACTGAAATTGTTTTAAACCTGAATGTGTGATTGCTGTTTGAGTTGTGTATAAGAATTGCAGAGTAGACTATGGAATGTTACTGGTTTGAACATAAATGAATCTGTGATGAATTTATACTCTGAAATCTGAACTGCTGCAATGAAGTCTAAACACTGAACTTGATTCATGATTGTGTAATCTGAAAGTAATCTCAGGTTGTCAGTTTTGCTGCTGTTGGTAAAATTTCTGAATCTAGTGCACTTTGTACTGAATTTTTAGTTTAATGCAGCTACTATTCACTGACAGGGAATTCTGATTTGTTACAAGTTTTCTGAATTCAAATCTGGATTGGTTTCAAAATTGTTAATCCTGTTTTCAGATTTGAGTTGTTGTCAAATTGAGATTTCTGAATATATGGTCTATTCTGTATTGAGTTAAATCTGAACTTGAATATTGAGTATACCATTGTCTAGTCCTCTATTTTTGTTGTCTGTTTTTGTAATCTGAAAGTACATATACAGATTACAATTTGCTCTATTATGGCTATTGTCGGATAATGACTAGTGCTGTTTTTAGAAGTTTCTTCAAAGAACTCTGAGTTTGATTGATCACAGATATGATGTTTCAGGAGCCTTAATGCAATTCATGTTCTGATTTGTTTTGTGCTGAACTAAAGATAATCTGAAATTGAAACTTGTAAATTGAATCAAAGTGTAACAAATGTGCTTTGCTGAAATGACCTTTACTATTCACCGTTTGAAAAAATCCAAAAATGCTTGAATCTCATTTGTGATTGAGTCAAAACGTTCTGATTGACTGTCTACACTTGAAGTTGTTCTTCAGAGTGAGTTTTTCTGATAGGTTTTTTCTAGGAGCTTGAAACAAAGCTGTTTTTGAGTTTTTGACTCTGCTTGAGCTTAACATTCGTACTGTTTGAATTGAAACGTGAAGTTGTATTTTTAGAGGTGCGTTGGGTGATTTGATTAGGCCATCACTTGGAAAGAAAGTGTCGATGCGCCTATTCACCCGCCCTCTAGTCGCCATTTCCGATCCCAAATTGGTATCAGAGCCGGTTTGATCACGAGTTGACCTTTACCGGTTGTGATCCTTTTGGCGACATGGCACTAGTTTTCGGTTCTGGCAGTGGCACCTCATCTGGAGGTAGCATGTCTGGTATGTGTGTTTTTTCTGGGGGATTTGCCTTGTCTTCTTTGGTCTCTATCACAAAGGAGCAAGTGGACACATTAGACGATGAAGAGCTCGCTCTCATAGTCAAAAAGTTCACTCGATTCTATAATGATAGAAGAGACCAGAGGAGAGGAGGCTCTCGATGTAGGACCGAAAGTAGCGACCAGAGGGGGAGGGTAAATGGGCGCCTAAAAATTCTTTTGAATAAATGGCCTGCTCTCAACACCCAACGCACCTCAAAAGACTTAGCAGCTAATCAAAAACAGATCGCCAAGGCCTAAGAATATCTAGCCTAGAAACAACCGGTGTCCTAGAAAAGAAACACCAACACAGTGCTAATAGGCAGATAAACAAAGCATTCAAAACATTGGCAGATCAAAGTTCATCACCGCAATTCAAACTGAGTGTATGTAAAATGAGATGAGAAGTTATTGTTCAATCTTTGTCTCCTGTTCGAAACTCGGCGATGCCTGTGCGGTGCGAAGCCTGTAGTTGTCAAAGCCGGCTTCGAAGTGTCGAAGCCTGCTTCGAGGTGTTGATGCTACAGTGCCGAAGGTAGTCGATCGGAGCCTGTACGAGGTGTGCCGAAGTTTGCTTTGAAGCAGATGTGCGAAGGTTAATGAAGTGTGTAGTGCACGTGCCGAAAGTGTGCTTCGAAGATGTTGTGCGAAGGTGTATACTGCGAGGTTATCTTCGACAATGTAGATCGAAGCCTGCAGTCGAAGTACCTTCGCACAGTGCAAGGAAAAACAACAAAGTATTCGAACACAAGAAAACTGACTTCAACTCAACCAGTACTTCGCTTGTGAAGTAAAAGGGAGTTCGAAGCTTCGAACAAAACAGAGACTCCGAAGACTAACTGCAAAGTACCTTCGAAAACCAAAACTTCGAAGCCTACACTCCGATCAGAGAGCTTCGAACACAGTTCACAGAAAAGCAAGCTTCGAAAGAGAAGCGAAGCCAAACACACAGCAACAAGATCAAAACGAAGCCTAACGAAGCAACCTTCGAATGCACAACCTGAAATCCACAGAAATGACAACAACAAAAACCTCTCAGTAAAAACTTTGAGTGAAGCCAACCAGAGAAACACACTTCGACGCTAACTTCGTAACCTGTCGAAGTATGCTTCATAATCCAGTCGAAGTATGTCCGAGTAAAGGCTTCTAACAGTGCACACTTCGAAAACAGGATCCAAAGTTTAAGTCCAAATCGAAGTCTGCTTCACAGGACTGAAGGACTTCGAACAAAATATAGGCCTTCGCCCAGAAACAACCAGAGACAACGTAGACCCTATCTTTTCGATCAAAAAGCCAAGTCAGGAAAAAAGCAAGGCTAGAGAACTAGCACACTGTAGCTATAGGAAATAGGTACTACTTGTTGCTACAGGAACAAGCGAGTAGAACTAGTACTCCTCAGTCCGTAGAACAGAAGCAATCAGAGAGAAGTATATGCTCAGGAATAAAAACAACCGCACGTAAAACGAAGCAGTAAAGCCACAAAATCGCTGCACACCGAATGACAGGAATAGAGAGAATAAAATCTCAAAGAACTATGAAGAACAGGACTCACGATGGCAGTGCACGCAGGAATAAAACACATGAATCAGGAACCCGGCGGCGCACGCAGGGAACAGGAGCAGGAAGACAAAAAGTGACCCAATTGATTAGTAAAGTGATTTCAGCAAAGGGTGACCTAACCCTAGGGATTGGGGCCCTATTTATAGGCAACCCAATCAGCCTAGAATATTCCACAGACCCTTAGGGTTTTTTACAGACGCTGAAATAAAGGAAAAGACCAAACTGCCCTTAGGATATTTTTACAGACTCGACTGACTGACTGTGGGCCTAAGGAAAAAAAGGTAAACTCCTATTTACAGATGACTTATCCGGAAGCTAAGCTTTCGTAGCGACTACGGCTTCTCTTCAGGACAGTCCGATGCGAGATCTGCGGTCGTCAGTTTTGCGCTGAAACTGACAAAGCGTCCACCGACTTTGCACCAGGTACCCAGATTGGGCCAGCCCGACTCCGCAGCTCTCTCAGCCCGGCAATCGCTCGCCGCCCGTGTACCTGAGTCAATCCTGGTCAACAGCCTAGTGGATCCTCTACTGCTCCTAGCCCATGTACCCGAATTGGGCCAGCCCGACTTCGCGGCCCCTCTGCCCGACAGTCGCTCACTGCCCGTGTACCTGAGTCATACGCGGCCCAGACACAGCAGGTCTTCTCTCTCTTTTCAGTCCTCTTTGACTATCATTGACAATGACTCATCACATCTGGAGCCATGAGGCCCACGCTCTTCAGCATGGCTCCTCAATCTCCCCCTTGATGAGTGCATTGTCAACACTTCTCTTCAACAGCTCTTCAGTACCTGTGAACACATGTGAAAACACGAAAACAAAACACAAGAAAACAGAGAAGAATAAATAAAGTAAAAGTTTAACCCTAATGACCAAAAGCCAAATAAAAGCAAGAAACGGTCATCATGGTTAACCAAAGGTAAAAACTCAAAATGAGTGCAATCTCAGAAACATCAACAAGGATATCAAAAGAGTAAGGACAAACGGGACAAAACTCCCCCTGGAATAAATCCCAGAGAAAGCCAAACCCCCCCTTAAACTCTTCTCCCAAAATTTCTCCCCCTTGTTGACAAGTGGACTCATCAAGCGAGACTAAATGCACTCTTAAGAGACAGAGACTCCCCCTGAAATGCAACTCCCCCTCAAAATATGCAATGAATGCAACTGGGGTGCAGGTGGAGTGTAGAAAGCATGCTTCTCAGATATGATTGACTGCAATTACAACATCTAACAAGTATAGCAAAAGACATACTGTCTAAGACACGTGGCATGATCAGTGCAACAGATGATATCTAAAGAAAGTCATTAGCACGCATTTTTTCAATTTTTGCAAACAAAGGCATCACCACATTTTCCAGTTGACAAGCAAGGTAAAGCACGAGATGCAGAAGCTAACTGATATCTACCAAGATAAGCATTGTCCAAAACAAAGTGCATCAGCAAACTTGTTATCTTTTTAATTTTCAGGCTTTTTCATTTTCCTTTTTCATTTTTACCAGGGGTTATTTGCAAGTCAAACCTTATGCTGACCGACCAACTCAAGCCTAGGCCAGAACTGGACCATCAGAAGCTTAAGACATTGGTCTTGGCATACGTTGCCGGGATTCCAACACGTTTGCGTTGCCGGGAGCGATTTCGGTTATCTGAAAAGGACCTTCCCAACTAGGTGACCATTTACCAAATTTGGGACTTTTCGTGCTTAAGGGTAAAATCGTCTTCCACACCAAATCTCCTACTTGAAACGATTTTGGTTTAACCTTCTTATTGTAGGCTTTAGCTACTCTCTTCTTGTCTACTTCTATGTCTTCTAAAGCCCTTAATCTCTTATCGACCACTTCTTCTAGATTATCCTTTAGAAGAGTTTCATACTCGTTGACCGATAAGCCATCTTGCTTTAACACTCTTAAGGAGCCAAGATCTACCTCTACAGGCAGAACAACCTCTTGTCCATATACCAACTCATATGGACTGACTTTGGTGGCATCGTGCTTTGCAATTCTACAAGCCCATAGCGCCTCGGAAAACACTTCATGCCACCTTTTAGGAAACTCTTCAATTTTCTTCTTAATGAGCTTAATCACGGTTTTATTACTAGACTCGGCCTGACCATTGGCCTGAGCATAGTAAGGTGAAGAGTTTACCAACTTAATACCATAATATTCGGTGAAGTCCCTCACTTCTCTAGAAACAAATGAACTACCTTGATCCGTAGTAAGAGTTTGAGGGATGCCAAACCTATGTATGATGTGCTTCAAGATAAAATCTCGTACCTCATTGTGAGTCATGTTCTTGAGAGTCACGACCTCGGTCCACTTAGTGAAGTAATCTGTTGCCATCAACACGAACCGATGCTCTTTTGAGGAAGGAGGGTGAATCTGGCCGATGAAGTCTAAACCCCAACCTCGAAATGGCTATCGCTTGATAATAGGATTTAGCAACGAGGCAGGAGCCAACTAAATATTGCCAAACTTCTGACATGCTTCACACCCTCTATAGTGCTTGAAACAATCTTCAGTCATAGTCGGCCAATAAAAACCCACTCTTTTGAGCATCCAACTCATTTTCTAGGCCGACTGATGGGTGTCGCAAAATCCTTCATGGACTTCTCCCGTAGCCACCTGGTATTGTTCGTGGTCTAAACACTTCAATAGCACTCCATCGATGGTTCGGCGATACAATGTGTTGTCTATCAACACGAATTTGAACGCATGTTGCCGAACCTTCCGATCAACCCTTTGGCTAAGGTCTCTCAAATACTGGACGATTGGGATTCTCCAATCGCCCTTATAGGTTTCAGAGGGTCTCGCCGGCTCACCTTCTGAAAAAATTTCTAAATTACTGACTTCGGGGTGCCCCCCGAACCGTTCCTGCTTCTGTCGGAGCCTGGCCGGGCTGGCCATTCGGAGTGTGCTGGTCTGAAGCCCTCCGGAGGGTTCAGGACTCCAGGGAGCCTTCTCTGTGCGGGAGGCTTCGGCCTACGGATTCCGGCGTGTCAGGTCCTTCGGTTGGCAGAGTACTCCGGTCCAGGGATCTTGGCGCGCAGTGGCCTTCGGTGGCCAGAGGGGTTCGACCTGGAGGGTGCCCCTGCCCACTGTTACTGGCTTCGGCAGTGAGGCCAAGCATCAGCTTCTCCAATACAGAAAATTTTCCCCTCCTGACTTGGTAACCAGATGCTTGCTGAGCCAAATCATTGGCGACTGGATTGGCTTCTCTTGACACGTGAGAGATTTTGAAATCATCAAAAGCAACAACTATGTCTAGACATTTATCCAAGTAACTATTCAGCAAGTCATTAAAGCATTGAGCACTTTTAGCTACTTGTTGCACTACTAACAAAGAGTCACCATATGCGTGGACATGTCTAGCACCTTGTGTTCTGAAGCATCGTTGATTAGCATGTCAGCTATCGGCATTGGATACTCATCCTTCGGAGTGGCTCTGTTCATATCCCTGAAATCAAGACATACCCGTATCTTGCCGCTCCCTTTCTTCTCTACAGGCACAATGTTAGCAACCCATTCCACGTACCTGCACGGCCTAATAAACTCAGCCTTGAGTAGTCGCTCTACTTCTTCTTTAACTCGGTCATAGACGGCCGAGTTAAAGCGGCGGGGAGGCTGCTTATAAGGCCTAAATCCAGACTTGATAGGTAGCCGATGCTCCACGAGCTCGCGGCTTAGTCCTGGCATCTCGCTATACTCCCATGCAAAACAATCGACATTCGACCGAAGTAACTTTATTACTTCAGCCTTTTCATCGGGCTGTAAATGTTGGTTTACAAAAGTCGGCCTTGGGACGCTACCATTACCTATGTCAACTTCCTCCAAGGGATCGGCCGACGCAAAACCTTGTCCTAATTTCTCTACTTCGCTAAAGTCCCCGATGGCCTCAGCAATACCGTCTTTACTAGACTGATATTGCTCCACACGAGACTTTAGCCAATCTAGATTACTCTTGCTAGACATGACTATTAATACAAAACAGCCGTGCTACTCCAGCCGGCTTTACAAACACTGGTACAAAACGTCCTCTGGATACGCTTACAAATCGTAGTCCGAAAGATCTCTACCTGACAGACACTCTACCTTATTGTGGACGGTGTCGACCGATACATCGACCAATGCTACTTGGGCCGAAGTATCTGCGGGAATGACTTCTACATCATCGCTGTCCCACTGTATCAGGCACTGGTGTAGAGTAGAAGGAATGCAACAGTTCACGTGAATCTAGTCATGCCCGAGTTGTACGCTTGTAGTTACCTTGTACGTCGACGACGAAAAATGATGTTGGCAATGTCTTGTTGCCCACCGTCAACTCCATTGAGAGTACGCCCTTAGCCTCGGAGCTCTCACCGTTGAAGCCGTTGAGCATCAAGTTGGTCTTCTTTAGGTCATCCTCATCCCTGCCAAGTTTCTTCAACAACGAGTAAGGCATTAAGTTAACAGTGGCGCCGCCGTCGACGAGCATTCAGGAAATCGGCTTTCCAGTCGATGTACCTCTGATGTAGAGTGGCCTTAGATGGCGAGCTGAGTCCTCGGGCTTCTCGAAGATGGCGTTGCGCGGACCGAGGTTCAATTGAGCGACCTCGGCCTCATCCTGTGGCAGGGCGAACTTGGCGGGCAGCGTGACGATGTTGATGTCCATCACCTGGGGTGCGGGCCCTTCAGAGACGGGTGAGTAATCATTGTCGATCATGTCGTCATCGTCGTCACTCGAACTAGGAGCCGGGTTGGTTATCTCAACCGGCTTCTCCCTCCATACCTGTCTTGTATCTGGTCGAGGGCGGATTTCTTCAAAGATAGCGTCGCGCTCGTCCTCAGCTTCCTTCTCGTGCATCTCCTGTGCCCGTAGTCGCTGTAGGCAGTCTCTTCTGTGATTTGGACATGCCTGGCGGGGCCCAAGATGGTTGCGGCTTGGTGTCGGGTGCTACTGTTCGGCTTCTATCAACTCTGGCTGAAGTGATACTGCGCCCTTTGGCCTTGTGCACCCTGTGCTCGGAGGAGTCTTCGCTGCGAACCTCGATGGACGGACAGGCCTTGTTCGGCCGATCGAACTAGGCTTCAGCGCAGAGCCCGGCCAAAGCATGAGACTTACCTCTGTCAGACTTCGGTGACAAAGTCTTCGGGATTGGGACTTCTTGAGACCCAACTCGGATGGTGATGGCTTCAGACTCCCTGACTTCGGCCTCCGCGTGCCCGCACCCTTCGGCTTCGCTCTGCATGGTCCGATTCGGAGGCACCACAGACAGTCTATGGATGATGCCCCCCTCTGCTGCGTCTGTTTGTCACTGCCATACATAATACCCCGAAGGAAAATAAGACATAGTGTTAAATTGCGGAGGGTACTCTGACCCCGATATGTACGGAGCCCACGAGGTTCCTGCCTAGTCATACGGCGGAGGCATAGGTGTCTCTAGTTGCCTTGCCCACTGAGAGCCGAACCCGTTACCCAGAAAGGGGTTCGGCAGAGTTGATGTTGTCTTGGACCACACCATCGAAGGGTCCTGCCATGCCAGAGGTATGTTCGGCCAGTGCGGGCCGAAGCCTCCTATCGGAGAAGTCCAACATGGTGCGGGGTTCAGCCATTGGGGGCTGAAGTTACTGTACGGGAGGGTTCGGCCATTGTGGCTCGAAGCCACCGTGCGAAGTGTCAGGCCACCGTGGCCCGAAGCCGCCGTGCGGAGGGTTCGACTGCTTCGGTCCGAAGCTACCTTCTAAGAGTCTTGGACCCTTCGGCTGCTTTAGCTTCTTAGTGTGGGGACCTACTTCCTTGGCTTTTCTTTGATGTTTGTTTAACAACATATTGTACGTTACCTTCGGCCTCTTGCTAGCTTTAGCCGAAGGGGTATTAATGTTCCTGTTTCCACATTCCTACCTCGGGGTTCTTTGGTATGAGCGTGCGGGTGTGTGGCTCTCCAACAATTACACCCTTCCCCTTAGCCGACTCAGTCCTGTTCTGGCCGAATCAACACCTTCTTCTCCCGAGGTCAACGGCATTGACGGGAAAAGGGTCTTTATCCAGCTTCATCCTCGGATTATGGTCTATCTCCAATCTTCCTTCTTCTATGGCCGATTGGATCTGCCGTCGAAAAACATTGCAGTTGTTAGTATTATGTGAATGTGAACCATGCCACTTACAATACGGATGCTTCTTTAACTCATCGGCAGGTGGAATGACTTGACCCTTAGGTAACCTGAGAAGCTGACTTTTTAAGAGAAAATCAAATATTTTATCACACTTAGTTATATCAAATGAGTACTTGACCTCACTAGGCCGATTCTTTGTGGGAGATGGCCATAACTCAGAGCAAGTAACGGGTTTATTCTTAGCGTTCCAAACCCATTCGGCCGCGTACATGTCAGCCGAATCCTCCTCTTCCGACTCTTCCTCGTCAGAGCGTTCCATGATGTGGATTTCAGCCCTAGGCTTGTTAAACGTCGTAATAAACTTTTTGTCTTTAGTTCAGCCTTCTTGGACCAGAGCCTGCTGTAAGACTTGGCTAACTTCTAAAAAGTTTTGGTTATCTAACCTCTCTTTAATCTCGGAACGCAACCCATTAAAAGCTAGTTCTGCCAAGTCCCTTTCCAAAACATTAAGGCTAAAACATCGGTTTCTAGTATCCCTAAAACACTTGATGTACTCAGAGGCGTTCTCGTTAGATTTCTGCTTAACCGATGTCAAATGTGAAAGCCTAAGTTCTGTTTCACCCGTGTATAAGTAATCATGGAATTTCCGCTCTAAATCATCCCACGTCTAAATGGAGTTTGGCGGGAGCGTCGAAAACCAAGTGAAAGCGGTGCCAGATAGCGAGAGAGAAAATAGCCTAACTTTTAGGGCATCTATCCCGCTAATTTCACCGCATTGTGCCAAAAATTGACTAACATGCTCTAGTGTAGTTTTGCTACCCCTCGCCATCGAACTTAGTGAATTCAGGAATTCTATAACCGCGGGGGTAGGGTATTGTATCTAGATGGTTAGGGTATGGCTTACGGTAAACCCTAACCCGTCCCTTGGGCACGAAGCCAGCACACTCTCTAAATAGTGCGCGGACCCGCTCCTCTATGTCATCTTGGCATGTTGCTTGTGCGCGCCTCTCATGCGGGGGCACGACACGTGGTGGGATATCGGCGTGTCGGCCGTGGGTCTCTTCCCTGCGTGCGATCTGCATGACGTGCTCGTGTCCGGGTGCCTACGCATGCGGTGCGAACAGCGTGGGTACTGGCGTAGGTGGTGGTGCATGGTACGCAGTGTTAGTTTGACCGTAAGTGTAATGATTAGTCTCGGACCATAAGTGTTGAGGCCAGAGACATGGTTGTGCCAGTGCTTTCGTTAGTTCTACCGTACACATGGTTTGCCGGAGGTGCACTAGCAATAGGAACCGGGGGTACGGCCTCAGTAAAGCCGAACCTCCTAAGAGTTGCCTCTACTTGGGAGCTGACTGCCGAATCTAAACGGTTAGGCTAGCGAAGCGCTAACGGCTTGATCTACTGATGCGGCTATTTTTTGCTCAATCTCTAAAGAAGATAAACGAGGTGATACAGTTGTTACCTGGACCTGAGCGAGATCGGGGGTGATGATGTCACGCTTGATGAAGCCTGCGCGTGTCTTAACATAGCCCCCAAGCATCATGTCTTGGAGGGCCTTTAACTTTGCCTCGATCTCTGCTCAGTCTTCTGCGGGGGTATCTTCAAGTGTAGGTGTCAAGATGTTGCGGTTGTCGATATCCACGCCTCCTATTACGTCCATCGGCGGTGTAGACTGTAGTAGTCGATGTAGATGTACCAGTGGCCAATGTAGACATACTTGTCATGTTGGCGTAGCTATCCCCAGTGGAGTCGCCAAAAAGTGTGTTGACACGAGAACGTGCCCCGCACTTGGGTCAGTTCGATGATCCAAAAGTGCGCGGATACTTAGGGATAGGACTAAGCGTGACGCAGCACCGACGTCGCGTTCTGACTACCCTTAGTCGTGATAAGGGGGATGGAGTCGCCAGACGATCAGATCACACAAAATAATCCAATTAGCCGAAAGAAATATATTAAACAAAATAAAATCAACAAACCGGTCGGAGCTTGTCTGCTTCGAAGTCTGGTGCGAAGGGGTCGCCAAAGTGTACCTTCGGTGTATGGTGCGAAGTATCCCGCTGAAGGGTGCCTTCAGCGTTCGGACTGATCTGGCCAAAGATGAACCCCGAACAGATCTGGACGCGACAATCACCTTCGAACAACGGGGTTCGGCATGAGGTCTCTGATACGGCAAATTACAGAATAATGACGCGAGGGCCGCGCGTGGGCGTAACTTCATCCAGAGCGGAGTACGATTGAGGCGAAGCCTGTTGTGACGCAGTGTGTTGGCAAAACCTGTCGTCGAAGCCTGTAGTCTCACCGAAGGGTGTCCTGACGACCTCCGAAACCGATCTCTCAGCTCCGGACACCTCCGACGAAGTAGCTCCGCATGTGGGAACCTGAAACAAAGAGGGTTCGAAGTACCAATTCGGCCTGAGGACCGAATTTTGCTAAGTGTTGCACTAGTAGCGAAGGTAGCAATTTGTTACGCAGATTAGCGGATACTTCACAGGCGAAGTAACAAGGCGATAACAATCTATTACGTAGATTAACGGATACTTCACAAGCGAAGTAACAAGGGTTACCACTATTCCGAAGTGGCCTGGTGGAGGGCTTCCAGGCAAACCCACGAAGAGGTACAGAAAAGTAAAGGTAAATAAATGCGATCAAAGCTAGGGCTTTGTGTTGATTTGTGTTGGGGGGCTCTCTAAGCTGGCCTCGCCTCTTTATTTATAGGGGCCAAACTTTAGATATAATCTGCTATATTTCAGCTAGCTTGGATAGAGATAAGAACTTAGCCGGAGTTGCATCCAACTCTATCTCTACCGAAGTGGGCTTCGGCTAGGCCCGTCGAAGCCTACTCCTTGGGACAAAGCTTCGGTGGCGTGGGCCTCCGAAGGCTTCCTAGCCAAAGGCCGTGGGCTAGCCAGAGGCTTTCGGGGCCCATAGCCGAATGGACCTTCGACCCTATAGGGCTTTGGCCTGACCCCGGACACGTGTGATTTTGGCCCAAATCACCAAAATTGATATTTTGACAATCTCAGCCATTAATACCATTTTTTGCTATCAACAGAAAGGTGGCGAAAAGAATGGCTCGGGCTTTCGTGGCAGCACTTAGCGACATCGACAACACCTCGAGCGAAGATCCCAGTTCTGATGAAGATGAACCAGACAAGAAAGACAAGAAGATGAAGGACTTCAGCGGCCTCTCCTTCATGGCCAACTACAAGCAAAGCAGCGATGAACCCGGCATATCTGAGGTTAGTCTATCTCTTGATGAATTACTTATGCAAAACGATGAACTTCATGATGCTATGATTTCACAAGATATACTGCTCAAACTTGCTGCAAAAGAAAGAAAAGAACAAAAGCTTAAAATTGAATCGCTAGTCTATTGAACTTGCTTTATTGAAATCTAAATATGAATCCGCTAATTTTGAGTCATGTATCATTTTGATGGATGAACTTGCTCAGTTGCGTCTGATCCATGCTAAAAACATTGAAAATCTTGAAAATGTTCAGAAGTAACTAATGGTGGTGGAGTCTAGACCTGATGTCATCGATGAATGCTTGAACTGCACCCTTTTGATTGAGAGTGTTAGTCTGAGAGACAAACATATCGATGAGCTTAAGGCTAGATTGGAGAGTGCTGAGTGTTCGAAGGATGTGCAGCCGGCTTGTCCGACCTGCGTCACCCTGGAGGACCAACTTAGCTTTGCTAGAGAGCAAGGAGAGAAATTGAAATGTGAGAATGACTATCTTCTATCTGTTGTAGAAAAATGCACGGAAGGAAAGGGTAGGATGGACCTGCTTTTGGCTAAAACCAAAATGTGTGCTAACAGGGCAGGGTTAGCTCTCGGGTTGGGTTATGAGAGAACCACTCCAAACACTTTGAGCGAAACTGTGTTCAGTCCTCCCACTACCCTTGAGAAAGAGAGAGCCTTGTTAGACACCGAACAAAAAGCCAAGAAACCTACCCAAATGACAAAGAAAGCTATTCGTGCTTTAGGTGAACCTCCTAAGCCAAAACCCAAGAAAACCATGAGATTTGCGCCTGAGACCCATACCCACAAACCCAAGAAAGTGTATCATTGTTCTTATTGTCATCGGGTGGGTCATTTGATTGGGTTTTTCTTTCGCCGTATTAGGGATGAGCGACGGCCTTTTGCTATGAGTTTTCATGACATGCACTACCCATCTTTAGGTATGCATGAGTCTTCTTTTCGCTCTCATCCTGATTTTGAGGCTCCTTATGGTTATATGAGTGGCTATGCTCATTGTGGTGTATATCGTACCTTGTATGATGATAGACCACATAGGCATTTTTTTCCTAATCATTTTAGGAGACCTCAACGAGTTGATAGGAGATCACATGTGCAGTATGATTCTCATTACACACAGTCTCCTACTTTATCTGCTTCTCGGGTTGTTCAGCGCTGGATACCTAAGCATCTTATCTCGAATCCCAGCACTGAATACTCGAGATTTTACTTCTCTACTTAGGAGAGTGTTTTTGCCCCTCATGGTGTACATCATTCCTCATATGGTGATAGATCACGTGTAAGAGGCTTTGTTGCTCGGTAGGTTTTCCAGGTGTGCGCTTTATTGCTAGACCACACACTGTTTATCATGGTTTATCTCCTGTGCATGGTCAGTTTTCTATTTTGCCTGGATTTCGTGTTTTGCGCTATTTGATTCCAAAGCAATGTTTATCTCACCCTCTCACTGAGCATCCGAGAGATACTAGCATGTTTTGAGGGGGAGCTGTGTAGCATTGCGTGAGCTTCTGGCATTTGATTAATTGCTTTTACAAGTACATGCTTTATAATGCCTTTGAACTATTATCTTTAATACTGTTGACTGCTTAGCATGTATTCATCTGAGAATTGACATGAGCATGACTTTTATTTGTGAAAAATTGAAAATGGTCACTACTTAGTCTAGAATCTAGCTTGGATTGGATGAGTGCTTTTGCTGTCTTTCATACACTTGATAGCTAAGTCCTTTTTACTTGCCTGCTGATTCGCAACATGAGTTTATCAAAAATGAAAATGAAAATGGATGAAAAAAATTTAAATGAATGAAAATGAAGATGAAAATGGAAATGAATGATATTCATGCTGTTGTGTGCTGAATTTTGAAAAGATCCAGGTGGGTTTGCTTTGTCGCACTACTTTGTTCTGGACGGCTTACCATAGCACTTTGGTATGAACCGAGACATTGAGTGTATACTGAGACCATTGCTTTAAGCTTCTGATGGTTTCAACCTAGGCTTAGCATGGTCGGTTAGCATAAGGTTGACATGCAAATAACCCTTAGCACAAAAATGATTTTTTTTTGAAATTCACTGTATATCATGTTTGCTGAAGCACCTTGGAGTGGGATACGCTTATCTAGTGTGTGCTTGCTTAGCTTTTGCATCTCATGCCTTGACATGTCTAGTATACTAGTCTGAGCGGTGATGCTTTTATTTGCTAAAAATAGAAAATGCTTGCTCATGCCTTTTTGTTTAGATGGTATACATATGAGGATGTCTTTCAGTACTTTTCGATTATATTCAAGGCAAATACTTGATGATACTGTAATTGCAGTTGCTCATGTCTCAGATGCTCACATCTCTGCTTTACCCTCTTTTCCCTCTTTGCATCTTTTTATCTCCTTGATGCCTGCATTGTCAAAGGGGGAGAAATGATCTACATGATGCTTTGACTTTTGGATTGCTTGGTTAAGGGGGAGCTTTCATGTTGAAATGCTTTTGATGCTTGATGCTTTTGCTCTTGATTTGTACTTTTGATGTTTTGATGCGATGCACTTTTAATGTTTCGATGCAATGCGCTTTTGATGCTTTTGCTCTTACTTTGCCTTTCCTAAGGTTTTTTCCCAAGCAAGGAGAGCTTTTGATGCTTTTGCTCTTGCTTTGCCTTGCATAAGGTTTTTGCCCAAGCAAGGAGATCTTTTACCAAGTGACTAGTTTTGCTCTTTTATGAGTTTTGATGGTCACTTTTGCGCGTAACTTGTTACCTCATCATGTCTTTGCTTTAGGGTTGTCAATGTACTCATCAAGAGGGAGATTGAGAAACCAAGTGGTGGTTTCGGTCTGGATGATGAGTGATTGACAATGATGAGTGTCTGAGCGAGAGTGGTCCGAGAGTATGTGGAGTGCATCGAGGGTTTCGATGTGGAGTGAAAAAGTGGCTGCCTAGGGTTTCGACAGTGCGTTTCGTTCTTGTTTTGGCTTGTCTTGTTTGTGCAGGGTGGAGATGCTGACCGACTGTCGACGGCGGGTGATCGAGGGTCGAGTGGGTAGCTTGATGCCGAGGATCAGGGAGGCCGGACAAAGTTGGAGAAGATCTCAAGAGTGCATGAAGAGATGGAGCGAAACTTGGACGGACGACTGACGGACGACTGACCACGACGGCGTGTTGACCGTGTTCGCGAGAGGGAGGCCAGGATAAGCATTCGCGTGGCTCGAGGGGATCGAGAGTGGAAGTGACTTGCTGGCGCTCAGAGTCGTGAAGCGGTGTCACAAGTCGAGGAGCTGAAAAGGCTTTCTCGGTTTTTGCTGAAAACCGTCTAAACATTTACTGTTTTTACTATTTCAATAAAATAGTGTCAAATTGGTAGTTTAAATTTTTATTGTCCAAGTGTGTACTTTTTAGAGTATTTTTGGAGCACAAATATTCTGAAAGTATTCTAAAGAGGGTCATTTGTAATTTTCTAGAGTAATTAGGGTTTTTCTAATTGTAATTTTCAGTTTGTAAATTGTGTCTTTTCTAGGAGGCTTAGTGCAAAAAGAGCGTTCTAGAAACATGGAGTGGTTGGGATAAATATCCCCCTCCATGGCTGTCATCCTTGGGGGAAAAAGAGTCCAGAATTTTCGAATTGAGAACATCCAGCACATTTCGATCAAACACAGACAGGAGAAAACGAACATCCAGCACATTTTGATCAAATACAGACAGCAATTTCGTTTTCTCCTCTTGCTCAGCTTTTCCTCTCTGCTCCAGCGATGTGGAACTGATCAGGAACAGTACGTAGTTTTTCTTGCCGGACCGGCTACAGCGGCTGAAGAGCAAACCAGCGCCAGAGCTTGAGGATTTGCTATAGCTGACAAAGTTGTTCATCTCTGATTTCTACAGAATCCAGCAAAGAGACAAAGTAAGTTTTCATCTATTTCTCCTGAAATTTAGATGAGATGAATCATGTGTGTTAAAGATATACTTCAGTGATTAGCTTGATCCACTCTGGTTTTGTTTTCTTCTTGAGTCTGTGTAGTGTTCTCCTGAAATTTATGAATGAGTTTCAAGGTATACTCTGTTTTACAATCTGATTATGATTTAGCTTGGCAAATCTTTGAAAGGTTGGTTCTCTGAATTAAGTTTCTCAAAATTAATTCTGAAACAGATTTGTACTGCTTTTGTCTCAAATTGTTTTGATTGAAAGTTTTGCTAAGATGTAGAGTAAGTGATCAGAAGATATGTTTCCTGGTTTGAATCTGATCTGTTTCAGTAGTAGCTTATAGTCTTCAGTATCTAAAGTCTGCTTCCAAATCTGAAGTATTATTCTGGTGTTGCTTGTTCAGTCTTGAAGTTGTACCTCTTGAATTTCACAAGATGCATTGGAAAACTCTAGAGTGTTTGAATCAAAGCTGACTGAGAATAGTTTAATTTGTTTATGTTCAGTATTGCTGCATAAAGGAAGTTATCAAATTGATTCACACTCCTCTCATCTATTGTTTTCTCCTGAATCAGCATTTTGACTTATATGAAAAATTCCTTACAATGAATAGTGTACTGAAATTGTTTTAAACCTGAATGTGTGATTGCTGTTTGAGTTGTGTATCAGAATTGCAGAGTAGACTATGGAATGTTACTGGTTTGAACATAAATGAATCTGTGATGAATTTATACTCTGAAATCTGAACTGCTGCAATGAAGTCTAAACACTGAACTTGATTCATGTTTGTGTAATCTGAAAGTAATCTTAGGTTGTCAGTTTTGCTGCTGTTGGTAAAATTTCTGAATCTAGTGCACTTTGTACTGAATTTTTAGTTTAATGCAGCTACTATTCACTGACAGGGAATTCTGATTTGTTACAAGTTTTCTGAATTCAAATCTGGATTGGTTTCAAAATTGTTAATCCTGTTTTCAGATTTGAGTTGTTGTCAAATTGAGATTTCTGAATATATGGTCTATTCTGTATTGAGTTAAATCTGAACTTGAATATTGAGTATACCATTGTCTAGTCCTCTATTTTTGTTGTCTGTTTTTGTAATCTGAAAGTACATATACAGATTACAATTTGCTCTATTATGGCTATTGTCGGATAATGACTAGTGCTGTTTTTAGAAGTTTCTTCAAAGAACTCTGAGTTTGATTGATCACAGATATGATGTTTCAGGAGCCTTAATGCAATTCATGTTCTGATTTGTTTTGTGCTGAACTAAAGATAATCTGAAATTGAAACTTGTAAATTGAATCAAAGTGTAACAAATGTGCTTTGCTGAAATGACATTTACTATTCACCGTTTGAAAAAAAATCCAAAAATGCTTGAATCTCATTTGTGATTGAGTCAAAACGTTCTGATTGACTGTCTACACTTGAAGTTGTTCTTTAGAGTGAGTTTTTCTGATAGGTTTTGTCTAGGAGCTTGAAACAAAGCTGTTTTTGAGTTTTTGACTCTATTTGAGCTTAACATTCGTACTGTTTGAATTGAAACATGAATTTGTGTTTTTAGAGTTGTGTTGGGTGATTTGATTAGGCCATCACTTCGAAAGAAAGTGTTGAGGCGCCTATTCACTCCCCCTCTAGTCGCCATTCCGATCCCACACAAATTAAACAACTTGGTGAACAAGTATTCCTGAATGAAGATACTCAAGTTTTAGTCCTAAGCAAAATTTGGTTTTGCCCAAATCCTTCATTTCAAATTCTGTCTTGATATGATTGCTTGCTTCATCAATATCTTGTTCATTGCCGATGATGTTTAAATCATCAACATATACGGATATGATGCAAAATCCTGTTTGTGATTTCTTAATGAAAACACATGGGCAATCATCATTGTATGAGTAACCCTTCTGAAGAAAAAACTCACTTAGTCGGTTATACCACATTCGTCCCGATTGTTTTAAGCCATATAATGACTTATTTAGTTTTACACAATACATGTTGCGTTTTGCTTCATTCGGAGTTGAGATTTGATACGGGGCGACCCGATATTCTCGCTGAGCTTGATGTAGATGGAGGATAACTTGTGAGATGCTGACGATTATCTGGCTATTCCCCTGCTGTCAATGCAATAAATCTCAACCCTATAGATATTCACAACACCACACACTTGCGCACGTAGCCGCCGGCCACGAAGCGGTGCTGCTATCACCTAATTCCCAATGAGATAGAAGATAACACTTGACTTTCCCAGTAGAAATCACACTAGATCGAAACAAAGTGGTGGAGGTAAAATTCCTGATCGAAACAAAGAGGAATTCGTGATAACAGTAGAAGGCAGAATATCACTTCAATCTGAATCAATCTAATTTCAAAAATAAACAGCCAAGTTTGCTAGGACCAGCTACTTCTATATATATAGGGGTATTTAAGAGGCTAGGAACGTGTGGGGGTCGTCCAAATAGAATCCTAGATGAATACAAGTCGGTTACAAAGCCCATGGACTTCAAACTGAATAAGTAACACATATTGTTTTGCTGATTGCGATCTGCTCGGACCGAATATGGAGGTGTAGCTTGATCCGTTGTAAAGAAGACTTCTCAAGCTTTCCAAAAAGTCCAAGATCATCTAAATTGGGCCTTCCATGTAAAAGTTATGCACATTTTAATATGGTGTTATCTCTGTAGTCTGAGTCCGAGTCTAAGTCCAAGACGTGTAAAACTTTATATCCACATTCTCTTGGCACAAAAGTAACTGTCCCAAACTTGTATATTATCTTTGGATGGCCTTGACTTGATACCCAATCAACTTCCATGATGATCCATTGCCTTGATATGCTCTCAACATGTCGCTTTATCCATGTAAGTATTTCTATAATTGAATAGCAACACATTTCATGGTGTAGCGTACATTGTTCAAATAATTAAAATGTAAATTTAATATAGAATGCATGCACCTTGGGTTATTTATTATAAAGAATATGTATGGTAATATCCTAGCTGGTGATGTCCTCATCATTCTCTCCTTCTTGGCTACAAACCAGTCCTTAGTTTGTCCTTGTATTTGTAGTCATTGTAGCTCCTAACAAAAAATATAATTGTGCAATATCACTTGTTATTTTGTTACCTTGAGAGTAGAAGGAAACCAACTCACCTTAGCATTCCGTTGTTCAAGTGTAAGTGAAGAATCACCCTTGATGAAAAGAGAGGAGACTGTGGTGTTGTTGAACAGCTCATCACACTCTCCTTCTTGAAAACCAACTTGTGTATTTAAATCAAAACAATAGAGTCTCGAGATAATAGGATTAGTTAAAACACCTTGCTCAAAATCATTATTTTTAGGCTTTACGTGCAGTTTCAAATTAGAACATATATAAACTCTATGCACAAAGTATACTCCTTTATCATTATATTTGCCAATTACATGAAAAGTGATATGAGCAGAACATGGCAAGTCAGTTCTAATGAATAATTTCTCATGTAAATACAAAGTTCACAAAGATTATTAAATTCAATATAACCCCAAGTATTTAAAGAAGATAACACTTTTTGTTCTTCCATTTCACTAGAAATGTGAACAACTTGTATCAAATCATTTAAATGTTCAGCAACAAAATCAACATGTTCATTCACTAGTTGTGGGATATATATAAGTGAAGCATTGCACAACTCTTATTTATCACAAGGAATAGCATCAAAATCATCTTGTGATAAAGGAATTTTAGAAATAGGTTCCACTATTTGCTCCATACCTCGTAACGGTGGCAAACCAGCATGTACCTCCTCTAGAAACATGTCACAAAATTCCTACAAAACAGTAGAAACACCAAGAGAGAGGGGTAATGTCATTAGTAATAAAAATCTCACCCCTACACATGAGCTCCTGTGGAACAGAAGTGAGATCCTTGCGAAACTCGGTCATATCAGAATTCAACTCGAATTTTTGCTGAGATTCATCCACTATTTGTTGCATTGGCATTGGCCTCAAAGTAATCTCAGAGGCAAGAACAACATCATCACCAATATCAGACTTTAAATCCTCATTGACCAACATTACCTTTTTATTTGGACAATCCTCCTTGAAATGATCCTTGCAACCACATGTATAGCAACTCATATCTTGATTTCTTGCTGTAGATATTGAAAATCAACACCACTAACCACAAACTGTACTGTGTTTCTTGCAATAATTTCTAACTTTCCCACAGAAGAAACACGAGAGGTAGTGCCACAGGTATGTGCTCCACTTGTCGGTCTAGAAGAAAACTGACCTCTAGCTGCAATGGAACGACAAGCAACCTTTATGTCTTCGACAATCTTGAAGTTCAACCTCATGTACTTGGTGTAACAAATCTGTCATGTTATCATATTTGTGATGCCGAACAATGCACTTGATGTTGTATGTTAACCCTGAAAGAAAACATTGCATGGTCTACTCAGGTTGTTCACGTACTCTAGCTCGCTGCATGATCAACTTCATCTCTTGATAATAAGCATCCACAGTCATAATACCCTGCTTCAAATTCTGCAATTTGTCATATTGAGAAGTGAGAAACCATGTTGAAGAGCATGAGTCTTATGCTCCAGATATGATGAGTGATTGTCAACGGATGTCAAGAAGAGACATGAAGACCTGTTGTGTCTGGGGTGCGTGTGACTCAGGTACACGGGCAGCGAGCGACAGCCGGGCAGAGGAGCCGTGGAGTCGGGCTGGCCCAATCCGGGTACATGGGCTAGGAGCGGCAGAGGATCCACTGGTCTGTTGACCGGGTTTGACTCAGGTACACGGGCGGCGAGCGATTGCCGGGTTGAGGAAGCTGCGGGGTCGGGTCGGCCCAATCTGGGTACCTGATGCGAAGACGGTGGACGCTTTGTTAGTTTTTGCGCAAAACTGACAACCGATGATTATTTTGTTTTTAGGATATTAATATTTAGTTTGTAAGTCTAGAATATTTTTTATTTGAGTTAGTTGATTTTTTAAGGGTATTTTAGTAATTTCGAATTTTATTTTAGAGTCAGTGTAATTTACCCTAGGGGTAATATAGTCTTTTTCATGTATTATGGGTCGCCTATAAATAGGCCCCTACCCTCTTAGGGATAGGGTGACTATTTTTCACAATTAATCTATAGTCCAGTTTTTTTCCACCGCCACTGGTAAACTCCCATAGATCGAATCACCACCGCCACCGGGTTTCTTCTCCAGCCGTTATGTTGGCTAGGGCTCAGCGCCGTTGAGCAGTTGCCTCGGTCTCGGTTGTCACGTGGACCGACGCTAGCGCACATCTGGCAAAGCAGCCTACGGCGGCTAGCGTTCAGCCTAGCTCCTCACGCGTAGCTTCCTAGGAGGCAGGCCATGCAATTTCTGTAGCTCGCGTCACACAGCAACTGAACGGCGTAGCTCCTTTTTTGTGTGTTGTCAAATTGCGAAAGCAGGCAGCAGCAGAGGCCGCAGCAGCACGCAAGGTAGCAGAGGAAGCACGCGAAAAATTAACGCAGCACGCGAGGCGACGAGGATTTTCACGGCGCAGCAGTTTTGCAGATCGGCATGCAGGTTAGTTTATTAATCTCCTATTTTTTCAGGTAGTTAATTAAATCAATAGTTATCTAGTTTTTAATTAGCATGAAAATAATAATTTTGTAGTTTATTTTTAATCTGCTAAATTTTTATTAGTAATATAGTATTATTTATTTAAAGAGTTTTTTAATCTGCTCATATAAAAAGAAAAATTTATTAGTCGCAACAATATTTTTATTCTAGTTTTTACGTGCAATATTTTAGGTTTATTTCTGAATTAATTTTGAATGGTCCATGCTTTATTCATTTGATTAGTAGGTTATTTCTAGACTGCAATATAAATATTTTGTGATATCTAGGTGTTTTTATTTACTGCAGTTATTTTATTTAGTTTAGTTTATTTTATTTTTGAATATCATTTTAATTAGGACTCCAGTCAATTTTTGGGATAGACACTTTTAGTTCCTGTAATTTGCTTTTGCTATTCTCGTTTGTTTTTGTCGGGGTGCGTTGAGTGTTAAGATTAGGTCGTTTATTTAGAAGAAATTTTTAGGCGCCCATTCACCCCCCTCCGGTCGCTACTTTCGGTGCTACAAGTGGTATCAGAGCGAGGTTAGGTTTTTTGCATACCTTAACCGGTTCTAAAACCAGGTAGTGATCATGACTTCTTCTGGTAAAATCCCGTCCCTTGAAGCTTTTGGCTACACTTATTGGACGACTCGCATGTGAGCCTATCTTATGAGCCAAAGCTCGGATATTTGGGATATTTATGTTCACCCTACTTTCACCATAGTGCCTATTGCTGAGGGTACTTCTACTGATATAATTGCCCAACATCAAAATAATAGTAAAGCGGTGAACATTTTATTCTCTGGTCTAGGTCCTAGTGAGTTTGAGCGTGTTAGCCATCTCACCACTGCTCGAGAGATCTGGGCTACCCTCCAGGCACACCATGAGGGGATAGCTCAGGTCAAGGCTAGGATTTATCAGACCTACCGGCATGAGTATGAAAACTTCTCACAGAAGCCGGGTGAGACCGTTGAGGCTTTGTTCGGTCGTTTTCAATCGATCATTAACAAGCTTCGGGTCAACAAGGCCGAGCGTGACCAACTGGTCTCAAATAATGAACATGCGCTCAAGGTTCTTCATACCTTGGACCCTAAGATCTGGAAGATCAAGGTTTCTTCTATTGTTGAGAGCGCTTCCTATGATACCTTGACTGTCGCAGAGCATTTTAGTAAGCTCAAGGCCTGAGAGGTTGATATCCAGTTGAGATCAAATCTCACTAGTTCTGGCTCAAAAACTCTGGCCCTTGCGACACCGTCTGCTGATCCTACTGCCTTGAGTTGTACTGCGTTTTCTTTGATGTCTATCTCGAGGATCAGCTTGATTCACTAGGAGATGATGATCTGTGTTTGTTTAACAACCGGGTACGACGTGTCTATGATAAACGAATGCTTAAGAGACACGACACAAAATCCAGATGTTTTGAGTGTGGTGATCCAGGTCATTTCATCGCCGACTGCCCCAAGCAGAAGAGCTACAAGAAAGGAACCAGGCGGCAACTCCTACGACTCCGGCAAGTACGACAACTCCACTTCCACAAAGGGCAAGCCCAAGACAAGATTCTTTCGAAAGGCTCTGAAGGATTACAGGCATGAGAACAAGAAGTGAGACAAGGCCTTCTTCACTGAGATGGAGAAAAGCTACTCCAAGAGATCTTCGCCTTCCTCCTCATCTTCAAGTTCAAGTGATGAAGAGATTGTGATCAGGAAGGGGAAGGACATGGACGATCCGGCGAGCCTCTGCTTCATGGCCTTCAGGGACAAGCCGAAGAGTCGCTCACGTCATAGCCGAAGACCCCGCAAGAGCTTCTGTTCAATGGCTCTTGGGGATAAGGAAGAAAAGGACTCTTCCGATGACTCCGACGATGACAATGATGAAAATGTATCTTCCTATGAACAAGAAGTTGTTAATTTACTAGAACAGAACCGTCAGGAGTTGAAGTATCGGGAGAAACTGCTTAGAGGGGCTAAAAAGAGGATATATGAGCTTGAGAGTGAGCTTGCCATGGTGAATGGCAAGATTAAGAGTCTGTCTTCTTCTCCTTGCTTGGATGGTAGTAGTGAGTGCCCGAACTGTGAGGTGTTGTTGTGTGACCTGACGACTCTGAAGTCCAGGTACACAGAGAGAGTAGATGAGAGAGACGCTATGGCCACTGAAGCTTGAAAGCTCTCAGCAGGAGCTGAAAGATGCTCATGCCACTGTCGTTGTGCCCTGTGTAGACTGCCCATCCCATTTAGGCTAGTATAGCTGAGGTGAGAGCCAAGAGTGATGAGCAGTTGGGCGAATTAGCTGGAGTGAGAGCTGAGTTGGTGTAGACTAAGCTAGAGCTTGATACCTTGTCAATTCCACCCACTGTTTGTGAGAACTGCTTGTCCATGAGAATGGAGTTGATCAAGCTAAAAGTTGAGAAGTCTATCGAAGTTGATAGAGAGTGTGAGATCTGCTTGTCTCAGGTGGAGTTGTTAGCTTCCTTGAGAGAGGAGGTAGCTGATGTTCAGAACGAGAACTATTACCTCCGTCAGATCCTGAGTTGGATTAGTGCCAGAGAGCCACAACTCGGCATGATGATCCAACAGTTCAAGAGGAAGGATGGGTTTGGGGTAGGTTACACCTATACCAAGGCTGATTTTGAGAGTGCCATTAGCCGAGCAGTGGAGTGGAGTAAGATGACTCCTGAACAGAGATATCCCAAGA